>JADKLZ010079391.1:5541922-5569839 GCA_021533235.1 Biomphalaria straminea
CACGGAAGATGTATATTTCTGTCGTTTATCTTTGATATAATTTTTTTAAATGAACTTTTAGCAGCGACAAAGAGAGTTTGTATGATACACAAACTCAGGGGGCGGCCCCCGTTGAGAGATCAAAGCACGGAAGATGTATATTTCTGTCGTTTATCTTTGATATAATTTTTTTAAATGAACTTTTAGCAGCGACAAGTAGAGTTTGTGTATCACACAAACTCTCTTTGTAATCTTGTTAGTTTTATATACTGGAAATAATGCTTGACGCCGGAAGCAATTGGAGAAGCTCACAGCGCTACCACAAACTCCTAGTCTTGGGTAAAAAAAAATGAAAGGATGTGTCAGAATGTTAAGATTAATTACCTACAGACACGTACATGTACAGACATGCACAAATACACATACAATTACAGGCCATCTATGATCAATACCAGATTTCATATGTATCTAGATTACAGAAAAAAGATTCATTTTCAGGATTTGAACATTATCAAAATCTTATGATAAATCTTAGTAATATATGCGCAAACACTGTGAACTACATTGACCAGTCCAGTCTCACACTTTGAAAAGATAAAGTAAGACTCAAAGCCCTTATATTGAGCTAAACACTTAGTGCGTTCTCTTTCAATCTATCACATATTACCATGTTTAAAATAGTGTCCTGTTCAACTAAAATAGTTACATAACCAAAGTATTAGGTCTTGATACACTACGGATTTTAGAGGATTATTTCAGATTTAAGATTGACATATTCGCCATACATAACATGGAAAAAGACAACACAATATACATTTTCATTAACATCTAAGGTCATTCTTACTGAATGTTTTACATGATCATGTTGAAATTTTTTTTTTCAAAAAAAAAGATTTCTTTTCACATTCAGAATGTTTCTAATTGGTCTTTGCTCTATTAAGATAAACATAAATTACTTTTATTTTATGGAAATACGGAGTTGCTAAAATAACAAATATAAATGTTATATAAAACTTGATTCGCAACATTTTCTAGGTGTTAGACTTTCTCCATAAGTTGGCCTTAAACTAATTCTCAAATATTTTGTCATGTATTAAGTTCTGGCGATTAATATTCAGAGAACTATTAAGAATAAAGTAATACTCTTTTAGACATGAGATGTAGACTAAAGGTATCCGCATGTATGTTCACATTTATTTGTTGGAAGCATAGCCATATATAACATGTTTGAAACACCTCTTTGGAAAAGTGTTCCCATAATTAAAAAAAAAACAAAAATACGTGTGATTTTAATAAACTTCTTGAAACAATATTACAGTTTTAGAATTTTTGAATGGATAGAGAGCTAACGTTTACTTATGAAACTAAGTTTATCCTAGGAAGACAGTGACTCGTTTCTTGAAAGAAAAACTTCAAGTGATAGTTGCATATAATTTGACATTAACCACAGCAATAAAACCTACTGTGACATTGTCATAATACCCAATTAATTAATCACGAGTATTTTTTATCAATATAATTTTAAACAAAGTTACAAAAGTTGTCAAATATCTATTTCGAACTATAAACTATTGCTCAGAGCATTAACATTTTTGTAAGGATCCATATAAATATGTAATGATTTAATGTAAACAAACTTACAAAACAATAATAATAATAAATCTTGAACTCGGTAATGAGATATTTAATCAATTAAAATAGCATTAATTAATGAGTCTAGTCCATATTCAGACAAAGGATTTCAACCTCTGATTTTAAGATTTACTTAGGAATCTTTATATGTTGAAACTGGAAAGGACTAAAATATATTTTTTACCCTTGGCATTGACAAGGACCTACACTTCATAAATATCACCAGTATTCCAGTTTATTTCTATAATACAGAATAATGTACAAAATATCAAAAGTGTTGACAAGCTAATTATTTCCATCCATTTTGAGCACTGCAAATCTGAATTTATAAGTTTTTTGTTGCATTCAGTATTTTTATGATATAATGGACATCAATGATCTTTCACTATTGCTACTTTGACATTTGTTTATAAGGTTTATTGGATTTAGAAATAAAAAAACGCCTAAAAAATAATAAGATTTATTTTAAAATGTAAGTACAATATTTAATGTAATTCTTTATTCCATTCCTACTAGTAGATTGCAATTTTTTTTTGACGGATGGAATAAGTTTAGGTAAAGATAGGCGAAAACTGTACTTGTGTTTCGAAAACTGCTCATTAGACTTTACTTTAAGTTCGCAAATCAGAATATATGCCTAAGAATAAAATCACTTGCTATTTGGTTACAGAGTAAAACAGAAATCTGTAGTCTACTCAAACGTAAATATGGCTTTAGTTTTTTTTTTAAAGAGAAAAAAAAATAATGGAAATAGGCTTAGCACTGTTCAAGCGAAATTACTGCACTTGAAAAATTATATCTTTGAAATTCCAGAAGGAGTTCTATAAATACATAAAAGTACATGGGCACAGTAGGTGGAAACTTCATGAAGATTTAAATTATAAATAAATGAATGTGTTATTGTCTTTAGAAAAAAGAAACGGCTTTTAAAAATGAAGCATTACAAGAAATAAATAGACAGACATATGTCTGTAAAATAATAAAGTATTTGACTTTTAATTTATAACATTTATGATACGAAAACAATGTTCATCATATGAACTTAAAGAAACAAAAAAACAATAACTAAGTAATTTCTTATAAAAAAAAAACATTCTGAAAGAAATGTGTAATAATCTATATATATATTCCTCTAAGTCTGAGGTCAAACAACAACATGCAAGCAAGCAACAACAAGCAAGCAAATAGGGAAGATCCCATGGCGTACGCACCACGGTGTGAATGGACCCAATCCGCACTATTTCATTCACAAAATAGCATAGACATAAATAAATATAGACCGGAAAAAGGAAGTAACTTCCTGTAACTTGAAAACACATGTATATATATCTACTATTGAATTATGATTTCTAAATTATGAAAAAAAAATAAAAATTGCATGATCCTCAGTCTTAGAGATTAAACACAATTTAAAGACATAAATTCTAGACATAAAATGAAGTACAATGCACAAATATTTGTTTCATAAAATTCTCTCTTATGAATTTGTGTAGTGAATGGAAGGGAGGTTAAAAAAGTGGAAGCCGGAATAGATTATAGGCCTATTGTGTCGTAAGACTCTTGAAACTAATCTAGATCGACATTTAATAATTTCCGGAGATTTCCAGGACTTTTTCGTAGGCCTATATTTAATAACATTTCATGAGATTTCCAGGGGCTTCTGGTAAATCAAGTCCAAGAGGCCACGGGAAATCTGTTATATGCTATAAAATGGTTTAATTTAATAATTTATGCACCTAAAAATTAGCACGGGTCCATAGACATAAATAAATATAGACTGGAAAAAGGAATAGTTCCAATGAAAGTGCGGGACCCACTGCGGTCGCATATTTTGCAGTGCTTAAGGCCTGCCCTGGAAAATAGCGGCGTATGCTATGCCGCCGGTCGTCAAGAGGCCGCGGGAAATCTGTTATATGTTATAACGAAAGGTAACTCATCTCTCTATTCCTAGATCTAGATCTAAAACTTGAATTCAACTCTAAGAAGATTATAGAACTTCTCTTCGCAAGTATAGTTTTATGCTTTAGCACATGAACATACTTATTATAGTCCATTTAATCAAATTAACATTCAAATTTGTTTTTCTAAAGCATTGTTGCATGAGTGCAGCTATATTCTTAATATCGCGTAAATTAAGGTCAATTAGCCATTTTTTTAGCTTCATTCATAGTATTTTTCATTCATGAATTCACGCATTCGCTTTACTTCAAGCAAATAGGAAGATCCCATGGCGCAGCATGATGTGCATGAGAAATAATATATCCAAAATCCGCACTATTTTCATTCACAAAATGAATTTTTTTTTTACTTTAAAACGATTTTAATGATGTCCGGAAATTTCCAGGACTTTTTCGACCTGCGGCATAGCATTTAATAACATTTCAGGAGATTTCCAAGGGGCTCCTGGTAAATCAAGAGGCCGCGGGAAATCTGTTATGTTTTATAAAATGGTTCAATTTCATAATTTATACACCTAAAAATTAGCACGGGTCCAAAGAAAGTTCGGGACCCACTGTGGTCGCATATGTTGTAGTATTTTTTATTCATGAACTCACTTATAACAAGTAAATGGGAAGATCCTATGGCGCAGCATGGTGTGAATTGAAATGGTGTGTCCAAATCCGCACTTTTTTTATTCATAAAATAGCATAGACATAAATAAATATAGACTGGAAAAAGGAATTAACTTCATGTAACTTGATTTAATCATTTATATACCTAAAAAATTAGCACGGGTCCAATGAAAGTACGGGACCCACTGTGGTCACATATGTTGTAGTGCCTAAGGCCTGCCCAGGAAAATAGCGGCGTATGCTATGCCGCCGGTCGACTAGTTTTTTTTTTTATTTGGATAAAGTTGCAATAATCTAAACATTTAGCGTTGATTGAGGTGGTATAGTAGCTGCGCTGCGAACTGTCGTCATGATGGTGCTGGGTTTAAAAACTGACCGTCGCTTGCGACGGCATAGATTTAAAAATAAAATCTTCGTTACTTAAGCAACGCCACTGAAAAGCAATATATTAAGCTTATATAATGCAAAAAAAAAGGCTTTAATTTTTATTTTTTCCTTATTTTACGATAAACATTTTGAGTATAAACAACATTTTTGTCTAATGTGACCCTTGTTAAATTTTGATCCTTGCCCGCATTTATAGCCTGAAAAAAATACAAAAATATTTAAATAATACAGAAAGACACAAGAAACAGTTCGTATTTCGTGATATCAAGCAGTTATTAACATTTTGAAATACTTGGTAATATTAGTAGTAGATTAATTTTTCCCAAATCGAACAGTACTACAACTGGGGAATCAGACTTGGCTTACTCGATTGTCTGAAAATGAGACTGATGAAATGCAGTTACTATTAGAACGAGAGAACAAATTTATATCAAGCCTTTTAGAAGCATATAATACAAGTAAACAATTACAAGATTTTAATAAATCTCTATATGATGTATTGTTAGAACAAAGAGTTTTAGTGGAAACACAGAAAAGAGGCCCACCAGAACTTGCTAATCAATTTCAATTCATGTGCTTTGCCATGTCAAGATCTGTTTATCAGGTCATGATGAATTCTTTCTCTGTATGTTATTTTGACCAGATAGGAGCCAATGTGAGTGAAGCGACTAGCATTCAGTTTAAAAGCATGCTTTCTTTTACAAATTCCTCTCACAACAAAACAAATTTAAATGTATATTTCCCCATTTTGTCATCCTCTATCGGACTTCTTCAAAACTTAAAATATTACGTGAATCTAACTTTGGCTACACTTGGCAAATTAATTCCCTTCTTTTTAGTTTAGCGTGCAAGTGTTGTGATTGCCGTGAGAACTTATGATCATATTAAATAAACGTTCCAAGTTAACAATTTCACCTCACAAGTTGAGTTGTCAAAGCAAACTACCAAAGTTTTACTAGCCACTTGTCTGTTGTTCAGTATATTCGATGTTATACGATACATCTTGTCTTATGTAGCAGCTCACACTGTAAAGGATTTGGATATTGGGTTTCTTCTCCATTCTGAATTTTTCTATTCTCTTAACTCTTAACTACTTGTAGTACATACTTTATATTTATCTCAACTAATAAAAGATTGCTATACCATTGTACAAAAATCCATTCAATCAATGCAGAAGGAAGGTTCCACAAATTGTGATTAGTATCACTGGTTAGTATCACGTAAAGTTTGCTTCAATCTTTAATTTTTTCTCACCATACATTACTACGTTGCAAACGTTGAGGCATGTACAGCATTCATGCATATTCTAGTACCCAAAGAGTGGGCACGTTCAATCTAACATCCTCATTATTTTACTTCTTTACACAAAGTTTTTTATTGGTGTATTGAAAGTTAAATATTTGGAGGGATAAACATTATTTTAATGTAATGATTTTTGTGATTTTTAGCGGCCCCCGTAAAAGGAAAAAGCCGCTATTAGGTTTGTGCAAAATGTCCGTCTGTCCGTCTGTCACACTCAGGGCGCCGAAACTAGAAGAGATACGAAAAATATTTTTTCACCATTAAATGCATCTTGAAAAGTTTAGGTGCAACGGCTACTTTTAGTTTTCTAAAAGCAAACCGTTTAATTTATAAAAATTATTATGCAAGCGATTTTTTAATAATAAAACACCAATTGTGAAGCAATTAGGTAAATGTAAGGGAGGAAATGTTACTAGAAAAAATGCTCTTGGCATGTAGATATCACGCACATTTTTTAAAATGACTTTCTGTCTGTCTGTCCGTCTGTCAGACTCAGAGCGCCAAAACTAGAAGAGATACGAAAAATATTATTTCACCATTAAATGCGGCTTGAAAAGTTTAGGTGCAAAGGCTACTTTTAGTTTTCTAAAAGCAAACCGTTTAATTTATAAAATTAATTATGCAAGCGATTTTTTAATAAAACAAACATCAATTCTAAAAGAATTACGTAAATGTAAGGGAGGAAATGTTACTATAAGAAGTGCTTCTGACATGTAGATATCATGCGCATTTTTAAAATGAACTTTTAGCAGCGGCTTTCGTGTACTAGCGTAAAGCCCGGAAATGACATAATTCTAAACTAATTTCTTAATTTTAAAAAAAATCAGATTTTTAAATACAAAATTGTTAGTGCCCCCATTAAAATAAAACAAGCATATTTTTGTGCGTTTTGTCTGTTGGTTGGTCTTTCCGTCACGGTTAGAAAAAAACACTTAAGGCTTTTGAAAATATGATTTAACCTTTACTGTTCTTTCAGAAATATTGCGATAGTTTAAGGATGGGAGCATACAGGAATTGAGCCAGGGACTTAGAAGGAACATCCAAAACATCTTGCGAATAGGCTGATCTGACAGGGATCCGACTCCAACGGGAGCCGCCTCTGAGTTTGTGTATCACACAAACTCTCTTTGTAATCTTGTTATTTTTGTCTTCAGTAACAATACAATGATTACGATGTACATTTTAATAGACCCAATGTTAACAACTACTTTGTCTTCGTCAGTTTTTGGTAAAACTACTAATTCTTAATTTTTAGAATTGACGTGGTAATTGCCATTTTTCATCAATGTTGTAATACGTTGTTTCTCTATAAGAAACAAATTAATTTAAATTGATAACATTTGTTTCACCTTGATCTGAGGATGGAAATGGAGAAATGACGTGTTTCAAATGTGAACCATACACACAAAAAATGAATTAAGGGAACTACGGTTATGACTTCAGTGACTATGTCCAAATGTGAAGATATATATTGAGCAAGCATTTAAAATACTGCACTAGGTAGATTAAGGCAAAGACGTAACAAGTAAAACATTGGTTACTTAAGCAATTCCACTGGAAATCATTAAATGAAACATTCATAAATATATATATATATATATATTGTTGATTTGACTAAAGCCTTTGATATGGTCAGCAGAGGTGGCCTTTTCAAACTTCTAAGGAAAATAGGTTGCTCTTCCAAACAACTGAGGTTCAATGAGTGCTTCTATGAGGAATCTAAATGCACTGTCAAATTTAATGGACCCCAATCATTGGACAACATATTGCTGACTAACAACACTAAAGCCTTAGTCTACCGGACCTGTGTATTGAGCACCTTGCTATACGGAAGTGAAACATGGTCAACCTACACATGGCACGAAAAAAAAGCTGAATGTCTTCCACCTCCGATGCCCAAGGCGGATCTTTAAAATAAGGTGGCAAGATAAGATAACCAATGAGGAAGTGCTATGAAGAGCAGGTTGCCAGGAGATCCTCTCTGTTATCAGCAGCAGATGCCTTGGCTGGCTTGGCCAGGTTCGTGCCAATAGGTCAACCCCCACAGGATATTCTGTATGGAGATATAACAGAAGGCAGAAGAACCGCTGGTCGCCCACTTTTACGTTATACAGATGTATGCAAGCTCTTTAAGATCGACACTATAAGCTGGGAAGAGGTGGTGCTGGATAGATTTAAATGGAGAGAGATCATAAAGGAGGGGTCTCGGATTGCAGATACCATACACAACAGAAGCAGAAAGAAGGGTGAAAATGCAAAGGCGCCGGTGACTACATATGCCCAACTTGCGATCGGCCTCTTTAGTCACACAAGAGCTTGCAAGGGGAAAAGATCGTCTCTCGAGATGTGTGTGTGTGTGTCGTGCGCACGTGTAGTTTTATTTTGTATATTTAAGATTGATGTATTGATGTTTGAGCGTATATGAAGTAGTTTATTTTTTTTTAGTAAGGAGGCTAATCGTTCGGTACGGGTGTCGCTTTTGAAAAGTTCTTTGTTGTAGCGACATCGATAGATCTAGGTTCTCTTTTCAATTTAGGGATAGGGTTAGGGTTAGAAAAAAAAGGGGCATTCTTAGCCATGAAAAACAAACATACATATTTCTTTTTATTTTAGTTGCTAGTTGACAAAAAACAACTTTCAACTAAAATTTTAAATAGGTTGTAAACATTTATTGTACATTTTATAAATAAATTTGACTTTGTGATACTATAAATATTGCAAATATTTTCATATGTTACTGAAGCTACTAACGGAAGATGATTACGTCCTACACGTCGTGCATTTAGTCATTACAAATGACTTAAACTCCGCCAAGTCACTGCTTTTCCTGGCAAATTCAGGCAACCCATTTTAAGCTCTAAAAGCGCTAGGGAAGTAGGAGCTTTTGTACATATTTTCTTGAGTTGAAAGGTGCCAAACAGGGGATGCATATTCTGTTATTTGCCTAGCCAAGATTAAAAAACATTTTAGTTTTATCTCCTTATTTCATTTATAGAAATTTCTTTTAATAAACCGTATTGCTTTGTTTGATTTTGTTACAGTTTCATGAATATGGGGATTCCATGACAATTTATCATTTATTATATATCCTAGATATTTTGCGTTTTTAGTCTGTGTTACAGGTTTACAATGAATAAGATATGTGGAATAAATTTGTTTCATTTTTTTTTGGTTACTCAACTAATTACTTTTCTTTATTAACATATTGTAAATATGCATCCCTAATATTAATGTAATTGTTTTAGAATCGGTGTATTTTCTTTTTAAATCGCTTGCATAATTAATTTTATAAATTAAATTGTTGCTTTTGAAAACCCTGTAACGTTAGCTACTGACGCAAATGTCGTTTGTTGCTTATGTGGTAATAAGCCTCTTCTGGCTTGTATACTCTACGCACTAGATTGGCTAGCGCGTAGGAACATCTTACTTAAGTTCTAAACTGCTAGGACAGCACACATGTGAAATGAGTAATAAACTTCCGTGTAGCAGACTACGTTTATTGGCACAATAAAGAAATCACAATAATAATAAAGGCAAATCCAGCCATCACATTGAAATAGTTACAATAACAAATGCAAGTCCAATACGAATCAAATATTTCACTAAGTCCATTTATATAACTTATATTATAAAAAGTATCATGCTCCTTATCCTAGGAGTCTGGGAGAACAACTGACTTCTGTCAGGTGGTCAGTTAATCATCTGATCAAAAATCTCGTGCCACAAGCACGGACTTCAGTTAAGTGATTTCTAGTCACTATGTACAACAATAATTCTAAAACTGGGCTGTTACAAACCCAAAAAGTAGCCGTTGCACCAAAATCTTTCAAGCCTTATCGCATATTGAAATATGTTTTTTTTCTCTTCTAGTTTTTGAGATCTGAGTGTGACAGAAGGACAGACGGACTGACGGACAGAATGCTATTTGCTCAAACCTAATAGCGGTTTTTCTCATTTACGGGGACGCTAAGACACTAAAAATGTGCATTTACAAAAATTAGTAAAAAAAAAAATGTAAATGCTAAATGCATAATATAGGTCAAGATGTGAAAAATTTATAGATCTACACGAAAAAAATTATTATAAATAATATTTCATTACAAAATTTTACTGTACAAATAAAAAAAAAACGCCGGTTTACTAAGACTTTAAATTAAGTTAAACTTAATGAGCTAAGAAATGCGAAACAAATATAGCAATAACTACAAAATTTATACCATATTTTAAATACACAAAAATATTGAATGTCATGCATATATTTTTAATTGTAATTAAAACACAACTCTAATTCTTCTTTTTACATATTCACTGTCTAAACAAAGAAGTGTACATAAGAATATAGAATACAATATGTAAGTCGCAGGCAATTGCATTATACCATAGAAACATCAGTAACATACATTTGTTATCGATGTCAATTTCTTTGCATCATTAACACTGAAATAAGCAAATTTACACTGATAAGATAACACGAACTTGAAATATAGCATTAAGTTGGAGCTTTTTTTCTAAAACTTAGAAATAGCTTACCAATAGTAGCTCCAGCAAAGTATATTTAAATAAATTTAATATAAAATATGAGTACACTCCAATATAGATGTACAGTGTGACAAAAGGGAAAATAAGAGTAGCTACTTTTTTAAATAAGAGTTAGTCACCCATAATACAACATTTCAGTCCCTGTCAACTGTATAAAATTGACACTTTCTCTTGAGTCTTAAAGCTGACAGTTTTACATTATTGTGAACTAAGTCCCCATTATGTTTATAAAATAGTTTGCTGTTGTGCTCTAATTGTGCTACTCAAGAGGAGTGTGCCACTGTATGGAAATGCATTTTTTAACGAGCTAAGCTGACTTTATTTATATTTTGCTAAAAAGGTGGCTTATGTAAATATTGAATGTCTACTCAGTCTCTCATCCTTTCTTGTATGTGTTTTTTAAAAAGGTTTATCTTATCCTAATAAGTACAGACGTTACTTCATAAAAGAAGATGATTACGTCCTACGCGTCATGCATTAAGTCATGCATATTAACCAAGGACTTAAATTCTGCCATTTCAATGGTTTTCCTGGCTAACTCAGACAATCCATTCCATGCTCTAATGGAATTAGGGAAGAAAGAGCATTAGTCCTAGCATATGGAACGGGGAGTGTGCCTTTAGCTTTGTGTCTTTCTGAGTATTTTATTAAGTTATGTTTTTGTATTTTAAGATTATGGTTTTGTGTTATGTGCATAATTGCTACTTTACTTTTGACTTTTCTATCCTGAAGGCTTTCTAGATTTAGTGATGTTACTAAAGGTGTTACTCTGTTCAAATGTGAGTATTCGTTTATTATGAATCTCACTGCTCTATTTTGTGTCTGTTCCAGTTTCTTAATGTTTTCTTGAGTTTAGGGGTCCCAAACAGAGAATGCATATTCTTTTAAAGGCATAATCACGGTTAAATAGCATGTTAGTTTTATGTTCTGTTTTTTATTTATATAAATTTCTTTTAATAAACACTATTTCTTTGTTAGATTTTTTGATGGTTTCATCAATATTGGGATTCCATGACATTTTTTAAATTTATAATAACACCTAGGTATTTTGCGTTTTTAGTCTGTGTTACTGGTTTACCATGAATAAGATAAGTGGAATTAATTTGATTGAGTTTTTTGTTACTCTCAAAAACTTACTTTTTTTCTGGGTGGAAAGACATGCTCCAATGTGATTCCCATTTTTGTAATTCATCTAATTCTCTTTGTAAAATTTCTGTATTCTTGTAATGTTTTTATTGTCCTATATATTATGTAATCGTCTGCAAATAATCTGACTTTTCTTCCTGAACTAATGCAATTAGGTAAATCGTTTATGTAAATTAGAAATAGTAGTGGAACTAAGACTGTTGCTTGAGGTACACATGAGTTTACTGTTTTACAAAATATTTTAAATTTTTAAGCAAACTATGGTGGTGTACTTTGTCAAAAGCTTATGAAAAATTTAGTAAGACAGCATCTATTTGTTCACTATTATCTAAACCTTTTAAAAAATCATCAATTAGTCCTATTTGTTGTGTTTCATATGATCTGTTTCCTAAAGCCATCTTGTTAAGGAGTATTGATATTATGTTTATCTAAGTTGTTTATGATGTTGCTACATATAATGTGTTCTAGGATTTTACATGTGATGCGAGTAAGTGATACTGGTCTGTAGTTTCCTGGGTCAGATTTTTCTCCTTTTTCAAACAGAGGTTTGACATTAGCTTCTTTCCAGCACCTTGATACTCTGCCCTGCTTAAGAGATGCCTAAAAAAGTAATTTCAAAACTGGTGCTATCTCATTGCTTAATTCTTTAAGAAGTCTAGCTGGAATACAATCAGGTCCAGAAGCTTTATTCGGCTTGATGCTAGATAATATTTTTTGGATTCCCTTTTCCTGTACTTATATATCTTCTATGTTGTCTCCTTGTTTAAATTAAGTAATTTGTCTTTGTCTTCTGGTGCTGAAAATGCTAATGCAAATATTTGTTTAGGATGTTAGCTTTTGTTTCATTATCATTATGTGCAAATATTTGTTTAGGATGTTAGCTTTTGTTTCATTATCATTATGTGCAAATATTTAATTAGTATGTTAGCTGTGGTTTCATTATCATTATGTGTTAAATCGTCTTCTCTTTTTAATGGGTCGTAGAGTTAGTAGCAGAAAAAAAAACGTTTGTCCTAATTTGAGACAGTAGTGTGTCTTATGTATGACGGTCACTCGATTGTTTGGGACTGCACTGTATTATTGTAAGCCATCTTTTTTTTGTTTTTTTTTAGATGAGACAATATTGTGCCTCTTTGATCGTTGTTCTTTGATTGTTGTGAGCTCAACCTGTACTAACATTTTGATTTTTTTTTCATTATTTTCTTTATTTACTTTTGTTCCTAAAAAAAACTATTTATTAGTTGTAACTGAAATATAACTTTATTATTACTTGTATGTCTCAGTAAGTTATAAATTTAGAGGAATATAAGTGATAGCCTAAGTAGTATTATTTGGGACCAATAAATGCCACTGGACTAACGTGAGAGTACAGCAGAAGTCATTATTCTTATGGCTAAATTATAACACAAGGTCACACCATTGTTTTAGTCACATTTTATTTTTTCAATTTCGGTAGCTGACTATTCACTGCTCTTTATTATTGGAGCCCTGCCACTGGTAGAAATGTGTAAAGTCTCTTTTAATAACCCTCTTGGAATTAGGTAACTAGTTTGCTTTAGATTTTATATCGAAAAAGTAAGTTTAATGCCAAAATCATTTGTTGGAGCTTTTAAACTAAAAAATATATATAGTTTTTTATATTTAAAACCCCATTTAGCTACGGTTATATAATTAGGTGAATTTAGTTTGCTTTTGAATAATATCGAAGAGAGGAATTTTTAACTTCAAAATGCCTGTAAGGTTTTTTAATCTCAAAACCATCTTGTGAGGTTTTAAAATTAGTGTGTGTGTGGGGGGGGTAAACTCAAAACCACTTTGGCTGTGCTGTGGCAATTGATGTGGAGTAATCTTTAAATGAACTTTTGTGTTACCCGTGCTTGTAATCGTGCTATTATTTGTAATCGTGTTCGCATTATCGTAGTCTGTGAATCTTGACCAGTCTGTACTGTGTTCTTGTGTGTGTCAGTCATGTTTTATTGTAAGAAAGCCTTGATTCTAAGATTATGAGTTGATTTAGTATATTACAATTTATTTCAATAAAACCATTCTTAAACGTAGAAGTTTTTGCGTCCCAATAGACTGGATGCTGATCCAAGTTCAAATAATGCTTTAATTACATGGAAACATTGGATTTCTTGCTTCGACAGATTCGCAACGAAGGTAGGGGCTAGTGAAAGCGAACAATTTGACATTATATGCAACTTTGTATCTCCATCCTTATATCAATATATTTCTACCTATGTAAATACTCAAAAGCAAATCTATTCTTGAGAATTTATTTGTGAAAGCCCTAATGAAACAATGGCCAGACATTTGCTTGCAATTGCAAACAAAAAGTCGTTCAAAGTCTTGATCAATTTGCACACAAGCTGAGATTGATAAGATTGGTACGAGATTGTCCGTTTCGAGCTGTTAGCGCTGACAAAAACAAAGAGGACGCCATACGTGACGCCTTCGTTAGCGAGTGTAATTAGACAAAGGCTACTTGAGAAAATATCCCTTGAAGTGAAAATGGCTATAGATATTGCCAAGACACTCGACATGGCCCAAAAAGAATTAAGTTCGTTTACTTGGTAGAGTCATATCCTTTGTTGGCAATCTCAACTGAAGAAATGGTGGACTCAGAAACAATCGCAACAGTGAGTACTAACAATGACATTTTTCGAAGGTCTGCAGGTCCCGCAACACACCAATGGCCAAAACAAAAGTCAAAGCATCTCCTAGACACGAGATTTAAAGACAATCTTGTAAACAGTGTAGCTGCATTAAGTCTTTCTCTCCTTAATTATTTACCACATTCTGGTGAAATCAACGATGGTATCGTCAGTTCGGAGAGAAAGAATTAAGGACTCTACACATCTCACATCATTAATTGCTGCTTCGTCCGTACCTGGTTTAACTAAATCAACAGTACACATCTCCGTAAATGGCGTGAACCTAAAAGCCCTAATTGATACAGGTAGCGGGAAAAGCTACTTTTCTTAAACATACCAAGAGAGTATGATTAGTCAGGGACACATTCAAAGCAAACAATTTCTATTGCGTCATCTCAACTGTCAAGCGTCACTAGAGGACACATGTTTGCATCGCTAAACTACAAAGGAGAAGTTTACAATCTATTCAAGCTTTCGTTACTAGATTAACTTTGCACTGATATAGTGCTTGGGTTGGATTTCGTCGCACTGATAATTCAATTCAACGGTGGTCGGCCGGCATTTCATGTTTGCTCGCTCAATGCTGTTAAGGTAGAGGCACCACTATTGTTTACAAATGTATCTCCTAATTGCAGACCTATTGCTACTAAATCTCGCCGTCACTCCTTCCAAGACACAATTTATTAAAGCTGAAGTCGAGAGATTGTTACAAAATGGTATCATTGAACCTTCTAAATCACCTTGGAGAGCTTAAGTCCTAGTCACGACCAATGAGCAGCACAAAAAGCGAGTGGTCGTCGATTATAGCCAAACATTGAATAGATTTACTTACTTGACGCTTATCCTGTGCTAAGAGTGGATGAAATGGTGGAGAACATTTCCAGGTATGAAATCTTTAGCACATTGGATCTGAAAAGTGCTTATCACCAAATACCTATGCAACAGATTGAAAAGAAATACACAGCTTTTGAAGCTTACGGGAAACTCTACCAGTTTTGCAGAATACCTTTTGGCGTCACTAATGGTGTAGCTTGCTTCCAGAAAACCATAGACACTATTATAGAAAAAGAAAAGTTTTCTGACACGTTTGCATATGTCGACAATGTAACAATATGTGTTACAGATGTAGAATCACAGAACAAAAATATGTTGCGCTTTCAGAAGGTAGCTCAAGACTACGGAATAACCTTCAACGAAAGTAAAAGTGTAATCAACACTAATAAGGTAAAGCTTCTTGGATATGAAATATCCAAATGAAATTTGAAGCCTGATCCTGACAGATTTCAAGCTCTTCGAGATTTACCACCTCTTAAAGATCTGAAGTCTCAGAAAAGAATCGTAGGACTCTTGGCATATTATGGCCAATGAATACCGAAATTCTCGGACAAAATGTATCCTATAATGAAAAATCAAAATTTCCCTGTACCCACAGAAGTAAAAACAGCGTCGGAAGGAAGACTAGAAACTAAAGTTGAAGAAAGCAGCCATCTTCACTATAGACTATGATCGCCCTCTAATCGTTTAAACGGTTGCTTCTGATATTTCTCTTGCAGCTACATTAAACCTTCTTCTCTAGGACACTTTCATCTAGTGAAAAGCATTAATCTGCAATAGAAAAAGAAGCCACTGCAATAGTTGAAGCTATACAAAAGTGGAAACATTATTTGTGTGTCAATCATTTTACCCTCATTACAGACCAGCGATTTATTTCATTTATTTTCAAGGACACTCATAGCAGGAAGAACTTACTCTTCTCGGTTGAAAAGGTTAGACTGACCATTCAACCATGTAGAACCTGCAATAGAATTAAAACGCAATTCTATTTCGAGTTTGCAGGTACGCTCATAAAGGCCACACAGCCGTTTGAGAGAATAAGTGTTGACTTTAAATGTCCTTTGCCATCAGCTACTCGTAACAAGTATTTATTGGTCGAAGCACTTAATCACTGTCTTAGAGGTCATATCAGGACAAGGAAAAGCGAATGGGAAATGAATATTCGTACATCATTATTAATAAATACTTTTAATGGACTCATTGAATCTCTCGCCAGGGAGTCGCTACGTGCCTGAATCTATCAGCAATTCACAGAGCCCCACCACAAGGATGTACAATTAGCCAGAAGTCATCAGTAACTCACAGGGGAGTCACCCAATGCCAGAAGCCATTATTGACTCGAGTCTCGTACCGGTACAGGACAGTTACGACTTGCAAGGAGAAAAGTCTACGCCAGAGACAAATCCGAATTCTTCCTTTCCTACGCATGCTATTAATCTAAGACCCAGAAAGAAATAAAGGAGGGCGGAATGGAGTAATCTTTAAATGAACTTTTGTGTTACCCGTGCTTGTAATCGTGCTAGTATTTGTAATCGTGTTCGCATTATCGTAGTCTGTGAATCGTGACCTGTCTGTGTTATTGTGTGTATCAGTCATGTTTTTTTGAAATAAAGACTTGTTTTTAATGTTATGAGTTGATTTAGTATATTACATGATGGTTAACTATTAAAATCTTACAAAAAATGAACACAATCAAAGCAAAAAGTCAACCATTCAATTCCAACACCCCCTCTGCGGGGGGATATTTCATTTCAGGGGGAGGTAAAACTGGCTACGCCCATGTTTTCTAATTGTTGGTGTAGTGTCCTTTGGTTTTTATGTTTTATTTCAATTTCTTCCAAAGTAGCTTTCAGCCTGAAATCCAGAGATCTGCTAAAAACTATTATAATAAATATTATAATGAAGTTTTGAATTTGAAAATTACAAAATCTAAACATTTTTTTAAATATTATCATAGCGCAACATTCTGTTTGGCTGGTTTTATGTATCCACAAAAAATAAATAAATAAATAAAACAGTTCGTGTTGTTGTGGGTGACCCGTCAATATAGCGCGGACTAAATAGTGCCGATAAAATAGCGCCGACAAAATAGCGCGAAATTTCCCGACAAAATAGCGCAGACTTAAATATGCTGTATATAAAAGTACCGGATTATTAATATTTTACTGTCCACAAAATGTGATGTTAGATTTTAAGAAGGCAAGTCAAAATGCAGTAAGCAGTCTGCGATCAGACTTGTCGGTTGTATTGCAGCTACATACCAGGAAGATAAAAATAGTGGTATTTTTGTCAAGATGCTGTTAACCATTTCATTTGTTCCACCTGCCGACGTAAATACTGTCTTTGAAAAATTAAATGAAATTCGGCCAGTTTGTATGTGTGTATGTGTGTGGTCCACCCAGGCAGGTTTCAATATTTTCAGAAAGAACATCCGAATGAAATTATATCAAAGACAAATGACAGATAAAATGTAGATAGAAGTTATGCTATTTTTTAAATGAAAGTGGTGTATATAATTCTCTTCTTCTCAAAGTTCAAAAGTCCAAGCGAGAACGACAATACTTTACTTTTACTTTACTAAAGATTTTAATATTTTCCGGAGATTTCCAGGACTTTTTCGTAGGCCTATATTTAATAACATTTCAGGACATTTTCAGGGGCTGCTGGTAAATCAAGAGGCCGCGGGAAATCTGTTATATGTTATAACATGGTTTAATTTAATAATTTATACACCTAAAAATTAGCACGGGTCCAAAGAAAGTGCGGGACACACTGCGGTCGCATATGTTGCAGTACCTAAGCCCTGCCCTGCAAAATTGCGGCGTATGCTATGCCGCCGGTCGATTAGTTTGTTTTAATTTACAATTTTAGAAAACGGAACACTTTTACTTGTATAGTTATTGTTATTGCAATGACCACTATGAATGTAAAATGCGGAGGTAGCAAATCCGACTGGAATTAAAAGAGCTCCACTACTTCCAGCACAAGTATTAGCATCAAATGTAATAAATCCTTCTTTTTTCTCGATTTGTTTTCCCTCAGATAAATATTTAAAACATCCATGTGGATGGGAAATTATAATTATTTTTCGGTTTCTTTCTCTTTTCTGCTCGATTCTCTTCAAGTAAATAATATTTTCTTTAAATATTTGAACATTTCTTTCAAGTTCATTTTTTGTTTCATCATTTTCTATTTTCATTTGGAATACGCACAAATCCGACCCAGTATCTGCATTACAATCGTCTCGTACACCATGGTCTAGTGCAGTAGTTTCTTTGTAATAACCGTCATAATGTAGAAAACAATTTGCCAAAATTGCTTCGTCTGAATTAAATATAACATGAGCGCATGTAAGGACTCTAACTAATGAACAGGCAGTTGATTGTTTTTGTATACCTATTATTGTTCCCGTTCCTTCTATAGGTACTTCCAAAGGTGGGTAGCTGAAGTATGTATCTTCTAGTCCTTTTATCGGCTCACCTCTTTTATTACTTGAATAACATCCTTTTATTTTAACTGTTAGATGAATGATGGCAGATGCAAGTTCAAATATACTATTTGTTCTACAAAATGTCCCCAATAGAGAACTTTCAAATTCACATACTGAATGAAAATACATTTCATGTTTTATATGATGTAGCGCATTAGTTTTTTCACAAATACCATTTTTAGAAATGATGTTTCTTGAGTCTGAAGAATAAAAAAAAAACACAAATTACAAACTTTGCATAGGAATTATTTATAGTTAAACACATTTTTTGTTAAATGTACATATAAACGCATTACTTAATCGAGGTTAAAAAGACACTTTGTGTGGAAACACAGACCAAATATTGTCCCCAAAAGTTGAACGCTCAGGAAGATAAAAATGCAACTTTCAATACCTTGAGAAATATTATCATAAATAATGAATAAAAAACTAACAAAAACTACCACCATATTGTCGTCGATACAAAAAGAATAGACGAACTCGTATCGAAAGTGTTCCAGATGATGTTGTTAAGTTAAATCGACTAACGATCTAATACCATAGTATACGGCAATGTATTATTGTCCTTACTATTTCATTGTAAATTTGTAAATGTAGTCAATTAACCGATAATTTCCAAGATACAGTTAAATGCGAGCCGGGCCTAACTGATGTTATTGGATGATTTTCTA
This sequence comes from Biomphalaria straminea, assembly GCA_021533235.1. NCBI lineage: Eukaryota > Metazoa > Mollusca > Gastropoda > Planorbidae > Biomphalaria > Biomphalaria straminea. The sequence goes on from JADKLZ010079391.1 coordinate 5,561,130, forward strand.
ATAGATCTAATAGTTTTGCAAAGGGTCAATGTCTCATTTAGAGCCTCAACAAAGAAACATTTCTTCTTTTGTTTAGTGTAACATACGTGTGTAGTGGTACTGAAATTTACGTGTATAATCTGAGACACTACTTATTACTTTTTGATTACATAATATTCCATTTATATCCACACTAAATAGATTTGTTCTCTTACAAAAAAATGTTATGTCATCGTGGGGTGTTGGTTTGATAGAAAGTACTTATTTTAGTAATACATTTGTTCAATGTTGACTAAATCTTTCAACCGTTAGCATAAATGTGTTCAAAATAAGATAGTCACCTCGCTTACTAAAAAGTCTCACGTATTTTTATATTAATATTTTATACAGATATTTTTGAGGTTGATTACCTATCTCTTCCATATTATTCTAAAGCAAACAACTGTCACCTAATTCTATAACCGTAAATAAAGGGGTTTTGAATTTGTTTTAAAAAAAATTAAATACCCAAAAATATATGTTTTTTTTTTTTTACAATAAATCTTCCCTTTTCGTTATAAAAAATAAAGCAAATTACAGACAACTTATTCCAAAAGCGCAGCTAAGAGAGGTTAATATTTTCTACCAGTCGCTGGGCTTTTTAATAAAGTGCAGTGAATAGTCATCTACAGAAATTTAAAAAAGACTAAATGTGACTTAACAACGATTTCTTAGAGTGATTTTGGGTCAGTTATAGAGATCAGGTCTCAATCAGAGGAATCCATAGTCGACCACTTAGAAAGTTCTGACAAAGCGTAGGAGGGTTTTGAATTTAAAAAAAATCTCAAGAGATTTTTAAGTTTAATATCCCCAAACAGATGACTTGACGATAAAACGTCCCTTTTCTATATAAATTCTAAAACAAACTATAGCCACTAAATTCCACGAGAGTAGCTTAGAGAGGTTACACATTTCTTGCAATTGCTGGGCTCCATTAGTAAAGTTCAGTGAATAGTCAACTGCCGAAGTTGAAAAAAACATTATGGGCATAACAATTACAGATTTTTGAAGTCAGTTATAGAGATTGGTTCTAAATCAAGAAAATACTAAGCCGAACTGGAAGTCGACCACTTAGTAAGGATGTGATAGAGCGTCGCATGAGGTTTACGGGACATGTTCTCAGACAAAATGATGTACGCATACCAAGTGTTGTGATGGCATGTAAGCTATTACGAGGTAAGCGAAAACAGAGACAGTCTTAGTGCAGTGGACACCATGTGGGAAGAGGCTTCAGCAATGCCAGTGACAGATTTTTTACTCCCAGAGCGCCGAAGTAAGTAAGCTTAACATATTAAGTTTTTAATAGCCGGATAGCTTTGTGGCAGATGACTGGCTAACTACTGTGAAAAATCGCAAGCTTAAAATGTATGGCCATATAACAAGATCTTCGATACTCGCAAAGACCTTCCTCAAGGGAACAGTACCAGGAAAAGAAGAAGAGGCAGACAGAGAAAGCAATGGGAGGACAACATAAGAGAATGGAGGTTCTAAACAAGGCAAATTATTGGGAGGAATGACCGCAAACTGTATAAACACTGCCTTTGCTTTGGATACATTAGCTGCTTGGACAAGGGAGAAATGGTGTGTGGGCGACAGTGTTCCGACCACAGCCCAGACATTCAATATCACATCCATGATCTTATCCATAGTCGCTTCTCACTTAAAGGAGTCCCTAGAGACATTCTACTCTTTTATGATTAACCTTCAATAAAATTTTAGTTTGTAATCAGTAAATATTACTTTTGGTTAGAATTTATGGTGAATGCATGCTCTTTTAACGTAGTACAATCACATTTTTTTAAAAACAGAAATTAATTTTATTTAATGAGGTCACATCAACGATGGTTTCGTTAATTTGGAGAGAAAGAGTTAATTTTCTTGCAAATATACTCAAAATTATTGTTTTTGTTTTTCGCTTTTTGAAAAATATACTAACGTCCGAAAAAAAAAAAGCTATTTGAAATCCCTCTTCTAATAACATATTATCTTCTCATTTAGCATAAATCTTTGTTCTGGATTTTTATGAAACATATTGTAACTCTATTTAAGTAAAATTTCACTTCTGTCTTATACTACATTTAATTTTCTAGCTAAAACGTTTCAAAATCTAATTATCGATAATATTATTTCCAATTTTTAAGGAAAACAGCTTTCTAACACTAAAATATTAAAAATAAAATCTCTTTCTAAGGCTATGGTAATGTCATTTTCATACGAGACCTTCTCACAAATGTAATTAAAGGTATTAGATTAATCTGGAATTCTTTTTTTTTTCCTCCATATATATATACAAGCATAGAATTTCTAGCTCAAATTTAGAATTATATAGATTAGATCAAGATATTGAATTTCAATTTCAAGAGTTAAAGTGATGATTTGGATTTCTAAACGTCTGATCAACATTGAAATGTTATAATATAATGCTGTACTCAGTCTATTGATAGAGTATCTAGGCTTATTCAAAATTTATATTTTAGATCTAGATATAGTAGATAGATATAAGAGTGCTAATTCAGATTTTTTTTCTAGTTCTGTTTACATGAAAATGTCAATATCTCTGTTGATAACTGTACTGAAACATTTATGTAAAGCACGATATATCTGTTCTTTTCTTCTTTTTTTTAAATTACAAATCAATGCTGAAATATTATGAAAAAATATCTCGTCTGACTATTTATACATATCAAGTAGACGTTATGACGTAGTATGTAAGATATCTCTTTATCTATCATAAGCTATTAGTTTGTAACCAGTTTATTACTAAGCTAACAGCAATGCCTGATTTTGTGGTTTTGCGTTCTAGATTGATTATCTCGACGATCCCGGTTCTTCCCTGCTCGCTGCCATCTCCGTCGTCCAGCGAGAGGTTATGATAGGAAAGTAGATTATCTTTTATTTTGATGTAACATACGAAATATGTAAAGAAAAAAAGTAAAAAAAAAACTATTTTTTTTAAACTGCAAATGAATCTGTGAAACATTATTACTTTTAAAAATAAAAAAAAATCACGTCTTGAATATTCCTTGAGAATAGGTGAATCTGTCAGGGATCCGACTTGAGCCGCCTCTGAGTTTGTGTGACATTACGAACTCTATTTGTAATTTTGTTTGATGTAAATCAAAAGAAACATTATGTAACAAAAATTGTCAAAACCATTGAATTTTCCTTAAAGTGAAAAAAACAACAACACATCATTATAACAAGATTACAAAGAGAGTTTGTGTGATACACAAACTCAGAAGCGGCCCCCGTCGGAGTCGGATCCCTGTCAGATCCGCTTTGATCTCAACAGACGGACAGACAGACAGACGGACACACAGGCCACACAAAACTAATATACATCTTCCGTGCTTTGATCTCTCAACGTTAGCCTTGTAAAGCCGATGTTCAAGGCAACTGCCACACTTGTTTTATGAGTTGATTACTTTACGAGTAAATACTGGTATGTTACTCGTATGTTCGAACACAAAAAATGGGAGATCATGTGCAGTATATTAGATTATTAATTGTCTTAAAGTAGGTTTAATTTATATTGCATACTAATTAGGTTTTTTCTCTTTAAATACTGTTTGCATAAAATATTTTTAAAAATTAGATTTTGAGCTTTTAGAAAAAAAAAAGTAGCCGTTGCATCAGAACTTTGAATGCTCTATATTATCGTGATGTCAGATTTTCATTTTCTCTTCTACTTTCTGAGCACTAAACGGGACGGACGGACGGACGGACAGACAGACAGACGGACAGACAGGCCACACAAAACTAATAGCGTCTTTTCCCCTTACCTGTTCTTACTTGGAAATTTAAACAATATACCAACATATTAATTATTTTTAGAATGATTGAATTTTTTATTATTATCATTTAACTAAGAATAAATTAATTAAGAAAGTTTGTATGGAAAGCATTACCTTTGGAGCATACAAACATAAATTCAGGATTCGAATATTTTTGTAAGGCTTGTAAAACAATGTCAAAAGAGCCTCTAAAATCAGTTCTCAGTATGCAATGAAGAAAAACAATATTCTTTTCAGTTGCTGTCTTTTGTTCCAAAATAGATGATATATCATGTTCAGTCAATACTTCATTTGTACTTAAATAATCAATAAAATCTAAAACTTTTAAGTTTTCTTCTAGAAAATGTTGATTCTCTATAAAAGGAAATACGATTAATTCTCTGTGTGACATCCCTGAAAAAAAAAAGTGTGTTATGTTGTTAAACTATTTACTTATAAGTATAAAAATAAGCATCGCTAATATTATGCATATATGTTTGCCAAGGGATATAGATTATAAGTGAAAATTAAGAGCTTATATTAGAAAATACATTTGTTTGTGCATTTTATTCATACGTACAGAATTACTCTCCGAGCCTTGGGTGTATCGAAGTCATACATTATATCATTAAAATTCATTTCCTAAATACATCACGCTCAATAGTAAGAATTACCAATAGTTTCAATCTATCTAAGAAAATTGTTGACCTTAATTAATTCTTTATTAGATTGAGGCACGAGAAGCTTGTTTCACCGGATTCCACAATTAAGGGATAATTGCGCTTGGGATTGTCGTTTTCCATATGAATGACACTTGAAAATATTTTATTTTATATATTTCAAACGATTTGTATGAGTTTTCAAAAGATGTTGATATTTTCCGGATATTTCAAGGACTTTTTCATATATTTCGCAATTTCTTGAGATTTCCAGGAGCTCCTGGTAAATCGACTGGAGAAGCGAGAAGTCTGTTACAAGTTTTAAATGGTTTAATTTAATAATTTCTACACTTACAATTAGCGATGGTCCTATGAAAGTGAGAGGCCCACTGCGGTCGCATAGGTTAAGTGACCTAATGCTAGCCCTGCAAAAAAGCGGCGTAGGATACGCCGCCGGCCGACTAGTTTTTTGTTTGTTTCATTGATATGTATACCAAATGCTGTGGAAGTCTTGTATATGCTCATCACCAAATAATGTTATTCCTCTGTCCCTGGCAGACCATCCATGTCGTTCGTAACTAACAAGTTAGTTATTAGTATTCCTCCCATTCGTGCATCTTTCGTTATCCTTTTAAGAAATATATATAAAAGAGTGGATACGATGATCCTTGTCTGACTCCTACTGAGGTTTAAAACCGATTTCAATATTGGGGTCTGCATGTTGCGGTTTTAGGTAATTTGTATTATATTTTGATTTATTATATTTTAATTTTTTTCTATTGTTACCAAGTATGTTTCATGCACTATTCTGTCAAAGCTTCATTAAAGTCAATGAAAAGGTTATGTTGGAGTAGGGAATATTTCTCGCAGCATATTCCTTAGTTATAATGTTCTGTTTGGTGTAATGCACCCCTTAAATGACAATATAGATGCAAACACTAATATCATTAACACATATAATATGATTTACCTGTAATTTGATCTATACCCAGAGAAGACACTTCAATGATTTTGTTAATAGAAGAAATTGAATCCACTATTTTTAAGAAATGTATGCAATATTTGCAACGCTCTGATAAAAAAATGCAGCCACATACACACACACTACGGCACTGCATTCAACTTGCTCAGCATGCAGGAACTATTATTGATTGCTGTTACATGTTATTGATCTCAGTTGATAGGTTTTCGTTCTGATTCAATGAATAAAGTTTTCTAAAGATGGCATTCTAAGGTATTGATTGTCGAACGGTCCCCAAACATCATTAATCAAACGAAAAATAGGTTGCACCTTTACAAAATTTGTGGTAGAATTTCTTATGTCTAAATAATTTAAGACTTTTTTTGGAGAAAAAAAAAACCTAATCTGGTCCATTGAATGTAAAAACTTGGAATCTGTTTAATAGGTTATTAATGTAGTTTCACGTTTGGTATTCGAGGCCAAATATGTTTATGTATATGCCCATTCCTTGGTAGGTTCTGTTAGAAAAGAATTGTTTACCTAGTAATCCTATATTATCAACCGCTTAAACTGTAGAGTAAACAAAACACTTCTCAAGTGCAATGTACATAACAGAGCATATGATAAAATTTGTCATAGAGGTATTGTAGGTACCCTGATACATAAATATTTAGACAAGAAGTACATTTACAAAAAGGATAGGAAAGTGTTTCATCAAATGTTGTTTTTATGATTTTATTCGAATGTGAGAAATGCAATTTTTGTTATACAATCAGTTTGCAGATTTCTCTTAATTCACATAGCAGTTCTGCTGGTTCGTAAAAAAAGGAGATCAAAAAGCAGTGTTGAAATTAATTATACTAGTTGACCGGCGGCATAGCATACGCCGCTATTTACCAGGGCCGGCGACCGTAGTGGGGCCCGCATTTCATAGGACACGCAATTTTATAGGACCCGCTCTAATTTAAAGTGTAAAAATGATTAAATTAAGCCATTATATTACTTACAACAGATTCCCCGCGCCATCCTGTCGATTTAAATGAGTCCCAGGAGCACTAACACATCTATAATCAAGAAAAGTGTGTATTCGTCATGTTGGAAACATGCAATGCAATTTTTTAAATTTTTCATATCATACGCCGCTATTTTGTAGGGCAGGCCTTATAGGCACTGCAACATATGCGACCGCAGTGGGCCCTGCACTTTCTTTGGTCCCGTGCTCATTTTTAGGTGTATAAATTATTAAATTGAACCATTTTAAAACATGATACAACAGATTTCCCTCGCTAAAGTCAAACCTGAGAGTAGTATCTAGATCTATCTGTGTATTGACTGGTAGTCGTTCTTATCACACAAAACAATATCTTCCGGCTTCCACTTTTTTAACCTTTCTTCCATTCACTACACAAATTCATAAGAGAGTTTTATGAAACAAAAATGTGTGCATTGCAATTGTGTGTAGGCCTACTTTATTTTTATACTTATAAATTGTGTTTAATCTCTAAGACTGAGGATAAAGCAATTTTTTACATTTTTCATAATTTGGAAATCCGAATTCAATAGTAGATATATGTGCATGTTTTCACGTTACACTTGAAGTTACTTCCTTTTCCCAGTCTATATTTATTTACGTCTCTGTTATATTGTTTCGTGAATGAAAAAAGTGCGGATTGGGATGCACCAATTTCCATGCACACCGAGTGCGTGCGCCATGGGATCTTCCCTATTTACTTGCTGCTTGCATGTTGTTGTTGTTTGACCTCTTACTTAGAGGATTATATATAAAAGACTAGTCGACCGGCGGCATAGCATACGCCGCTTTTTTCCAGGGCAGGCTTTAGGCACTATAACATATGCGACCGCAGTGGGTCCCGCACTTTCCTTGGATCAGTGCTAATTTTTTAGGTGTATAAATTATTAAATCAAGTTACATGAAGTTAATTTCTTTTTCCAGTCTATATTTATTTATGTCTATGCTATTTTGTGAATGAAAATAGTGCTGATTTGGATACACCATTTCCATTCACAACACTGGGGATCATGCAATTTTTTTCTTCGTAATTTAGAAAGCATAATTCAATAGTAGATATATATATACATGTGTTTTAAAGTTACACGAAGTTACTTCCTTTTTCCAGTCTATATTTACTTATGTCTATGCTATTTTGTGAATGAAATAGTGCAGATTGGGTCCATTTACACCGCGTGCGTGCGCCATGGGATCTTCCCTATTTACTTGCCGCTTGCATGTTGTTGTTGTTTGACCTCTTACTTAGAGGATTATATATATAGATTTTTAATAAAATCAAACCCAATCCAATGAAAAAAAATACTTTTTCGTTAAAAACACGTTATAAAATATAAATTATATCTTAATATCTTTAAACATAATTATTTAAAATGCAAGACTGAAAAATATTTCTACAATATTTAAAAAATGAACATTACTTCATGCTTGATTTTTCTTTTCCAAACTCTCTAAATCAATTTTGCGACAACTGTGGTGTTTTTATTGATCGTTCTGTGGGACTTTGTTTAGAATCTCTATGCATCACAACAGCACTGTTGCTAACAACAAAAAGATTTCTGACGTATAGATCAATCTTACTTACACAAAACTAGCCACTTCTGTTGTATTATTTAGCCTCAATGTACGGTTCAAGTATGATATTATGTGTAATGATATGTTATGAATGAGTATTTAGCCATCTGCATATCGCTTCTATAAAACCTTAAAAATTAGTAAGCTAGAACATGGGAAAGAATGATTGATGAAATATGATGTTTTCAATACAATACACTAGATCATACATAAGCGCATACATAAGTTGTAAGAATGTAGGCCTAATGTTATGACAACTAGAATAGTTTCTAGTGACTAGATCTAATGAGCTGTTATGTATCATTTTAATGATTGTTGACACAAAAAAGTATATTGTTAGTTAGTTTAGTTAGCTGGGTTGCGCACTTTAATGTACTGACAGTGAATGGATATTTTACAATGACTTTAAGGTTACAGGTTAGAGGTTAAGTTTGACTTATAGAAATTAGTTATGGTTGCTAGACATTCGAATGGATAACATCGCTATTTGTGACAGACTAGACTGTGGCTCATTCTGTAAATAAATATTATGTTTGAAGTAACCTTAGAGTCAACTTAGTCATTGAGTCTGTGTTCCTGTTATAACTTTATCTACATTTTGTAATGGTGTGATTTTTTTCAAGAACTCGCGATTAAAATACAGCATACAAGGTACTCATGCATATATATATATATATATATATATATATATATATAT
>JADKLZ010079391.1:5570239-5581449 GCA_021533235.1 Biomphalaria straminea
ACTTACGGAAAAGTATTGACATTTAGAACGAACGATTTTATGTAAAAATGTTTTGTAAACTCAAATTTGAAGGTTAATTAAATTTAATAATGAAATAAATAGACACTAATATGTATTTTCATGTGTAAAAGTAAAAAATATGTTTTATTGATTGATAGTTAATTTAGATCTAGACATTTTTATCTCTGCGCATGCGTGTGACCCTTCAGTCTTGCATCATCCTCTAGACATGGCCTTGTGACCTAGTTTTTGTTAGATACATTAGTCTAATAGACTTGGTCAACTTTATTTTTTTTAAGGGTCTTACGTTTGTTTTATCGCTACAATACATACACTACGGCCTAAGATGGTACCCAAGGAACATTTCTGCCAAGTTAAATCAACATTGGTCAAGCGGTTTTGATTTCCATTCGGCTCAAACATACATACATACATACATACAAATCCTTTTATATAATATATATATATATATATATATTGTTATGTCTTTGCAATGCGCACCGCCATCCAGGCTAGTGCAGAGATGCGCACTATTAGTGAAAAGACGGAAGTCGGATGTTGACATGAGAGGAGACTAACGATTTCCGCCCAAGGCTAGATAGTTGAAATGAAGACTCTATGCTAAGCGAAGATGTTGTATTGTGTAATTAAAATGTCAATGTAAATAAATGTATATGTCATTGTTATATAATATAAAATTCTCTTTAAGGCTCAACAGTCTGGACAACAGGAAGTAAAGAAAAAAAAAAAAATGTTTTATTTCTTCGAGTCGGACAAGAGTTACGCCACCACCATGTAACTTTAGAGTCGAAACAAAAAAGAAGGGGGGTGAAATGTGTTATTCAACCGACACTAATTGTGTCATTGTGGCCAAGAAAGTCATTTTATTTCTCCAAGTCGTATTTAACGTAATCTTAGCGGTGAAGAAAATGAGGGGATTCAAAGAGAACAAGCAGTCTACTCTGTATTTCCCCGTCACTAGATAGCAGGGCCGGACTTAACCACCGTGGGATCTTTGCAAAACGGATTTTGCGGGGCCAAGTTTGGGTAGGCATTCGAATAATAAATAAAAATTAAAATTTCTATTGAAAATTAAATTCGTTTTCGCGTTTAATTCTTTCCTTACCACTTACATAATTCCTTTACGAGCCATATGAAGCGAAGTAATATAGTTTAGAATCTGTAATTCTATGGCATTTTACGTCTCGAGAGACGATCTTTTCGCCTTGGAACTTCTTGTGTGTCTAAAGAGGCCAATCTTTGATACACAGCTGCGGTTGCAGGTTGGGCATATAAAATCACCAAGCGCAGCTGCAATTTCAGCCTTCATTCTGCCTCTGTTGTGTATGGCATCTGCAATCCGAGACCCTTCTCTTATGCTCTCTCTCCATGTTCATCTATCCAATGTTGCTTGTTCCCAGCTGCTAGTGTCGATCTTTAATAGCTTCATGTCACTTTTGCATATATCTGTATACCGTAAAAGTAGACAACCAGCGGCTCTCCTACCTTTAATAAGCTCGCCATACAGTATATCTTGTGGTAGTCTACCTACTGGCATTCTGCAAACGTGGCCAAGCCAAGCCAGCCAAGCCGTCTGCTGCTGATAACAGAGCGGATGTCGTTGCCACCCTATTTTAAAGATCCACGTTAGGCATCTGAGGTGGAAGACATTCAGCCTTTTTTCCTGTAATAAGTAGGTTGACCATGCTTCACTTACGTATAGAAAGGTGCTCATCACGCAGGTCCGGAAGACTAAGGCTTTAGTATTGTTAGTCAGCAATGTGTTGTCCCACACTCTTTTCTGTAACCGTGACATGGTGCCCTCGCTTTGACTATTCTATTGTTGATGTCTTTATCCAGTAGAGCATCGTTGAATATGATGCAGCCAAGATAGCAAAAATGATCAACAATTTCAAGTGGTTGGCCATTAATGATTACTTGAGGTGCAGCATTAGTGTTTTGGACCAGTATCTTGGTCTTGCTTTGACTAATATTTCAGCCAAACTTCTGACAAGCGGCAGATAGTTTGTCAACCAGGGTCTTGAGCTGAATATCAGAGTCAGCTACAATATCTGCATCATCAGCATACAAGTGTTCCCTAATAAGTATCTTCCTAACCTTGGTTTCTGCCCGCAGCCTTGATATATTGAATAGTTTTCAGGAGAATCCTGTGTGGAGATACACACCTTCGTTGCTGTCGTTGAAAGCATAGTGTAGTAAGCAAGAGAAGAATATGCCAAACAGAGTAGGTGCGAGCACACATCCCTGCTTGACACCACTGCTGACCTCAAAAGGTGCTGATCGGGCTCCATTATATTTGACAGTGCATTTCGTTTCCTCATAAACATTAAATAAACTTCAGTAGTTTGGGAGGGTAACCTATTTTCCTAAGGAGTTTGAAAATGCCACTTCTGCTGACCATGTCAAAGGATTTAGTCAGATAAAAAAACGGACAGACGGACAGACAGACATAAATTCATTTAAAAAAATGTGCGTGATATCTACATGCCAAGAGCATTTTATGTAGATATCACGCACATTTTTTAAAATGAGATTCTGTCTGTCTGTCCGTCTGTCACACTCAGAGCGCCAAAACTAGAAGAGATACGAAAATAAATTTTCACCATTAAATGCGGTTTGAAAAGTTTAGGTGCAACGGCTACTTTTAGTTTTCTAAAAGCAAACCGTTTAATTTATAAAATTAAAGATGCAAGCGATTTTTTAATAACAAAACACCAAACAATTACTTAAATATAAGGGAGGAAATGTTACAATAAGAAATGCTCTTAGCATGTGGATTTCACTCACATTTTTAAAAGTGAACTTTTAGCAGCGAGTTTCGTGTACTAGCGTAAAGCCTGGCAATGACATGATTCTAAACTAATTTCTTAATTTAAAAAAAAAATCAGATTTAAAAAAAAAATGTTTAGTGCCCCCATTAGAATGAAAGAAGCATATTTTTGTGCGTTTTGTCTGTTGGTTGGTCTGTCCGTCACAGTTAGATTAAAAAAAAACACTAAAGGCTTTTGAAAATATAATTTAACCTTTACTGTTCTCTCAGAAATATTGCGATAGTTTAAGGATGGGAGCATACAGGAATTGAGCCAGATACCAACGATAAATCCGAACTAAAGTCTAGTGCGCAAACATCAAGATAAGGCAGGTGTATACCCTTCTTGCCATCCTCCGTCGTCCAGCGAGAAGTTAATTATTTTCAACTTAGATGGAACATCCGAAACATCTAGCGAATAGGCGGATCTAACAGGGATCCAACTCCAATGGGGGCCGCCTCTGAGTTTGTGTATCACACAAACTTTCTTTGTAATCTTGTTAAAATTGTTTTAAGGTAAAGTTAGGTCATAATGAAGTCAAAAATCTTAGTAAAAGCGTCTCTAGCATTCTTCACTGCCGAAACGAATTAATAATAATAATAATAATAATAATAATCTTTATTTTCCGTGAGGAAATTTGTCTTACAATTTGTGCATTACACCAAACAAAACATCAAGCCTAAAAAAAACATTCATACCTGACTCATTCAAAATTTACATGTAAAAAAATAGTTTATGTTTATATGAAATTATTTCTATTCAATGATTTCACCGCCAGGGGAACAAAATAGAGCTTGTGTCTGTTAGTCCTTGCTATCGGTGTCTTGTATCTCTTTTGTGATGGTAATATCACAAAATCCTGACCCAAAGGGTGATTTTTTATTTCCAGAATCTTTTTAGCTTTTTTGTGAATGTTTGTCTCAAACAGCTGCCCGAATGAGGTTTGGTTTTTTCCGATAACTTTACCAGCAGCATTTAGAATTCTTTGGAGTTTCTTTTTATTTCTAATGCTCAGATTGCCATACCAGGCTGTCATATTAAAACTTAAAATATTGCAGATGTGGGCGTGATAAAACATAGCCAATGCCTTTTCACTAACATTAAAAGAGGACAGTTTTCTCAGTAATCTAAATCTTTGCTGCCCTTTTTTGCTGATTTAATCAGTATTTGCAGTAAAATTTAGTTTATTGTCTAGGATAGTACCAAGTTTGCACTATCTCAATGGTCTCTCCAGCAACAGAAACAATTTTATTTTCCTACGAAAATCAATTATCATTTCTTTAGTTTTTTTTACATTTAAAAATAAGAAACTATCCTTACAGTATTTCTCAATGTGTTCTATTTCTCTGAAATACTCATTTACGTATGAGCTCTCTGAGAGCAGGGCAAGAATTATTATGACATGTACAGCTCATTATTAGCCCTAATAAAAGAGAGCCTTTTAAACAATATTTTACTTGAAAAAAATTCTAATATGAATTTACTGGTCCTCACTACATTTTAAATACAACCGCTTTGTTCTTTGAAAAAATAAGATACTCCACATATTTAGATTAAGTCTTTGAGGATCGAGTCCAAAAAAAACAAGATTACAAAAAGAGTTTGTGTGATACAGAAACTCAGAGGCGGCCCCCGTCGGAGTCGGATCCCTGTCAGATCCGCCTATTCGCTATATGTTTCGGATGTTCCTTCAAAGTTGAAAATAATTAACTTCTCGCTGGATGACGGAGGATAGCGAGAATGGTATAAACCTGCCTTATCTTGATGCTTCCGCACTATACTGTAGTTCGGATTTATCGTTGGTCCCTGGCTCAATTACTGCATGCTCCCATCCCCTCCTTTGGAAGGTTTGAAATAGGAAGTAAACTATCTTTAACTCTGAAGAAACAATCGAAACATGTAAAACAAACAGACACATAACCCGGGAGTGTCGAAATAATCAGTTCAGCATGCAACTGGTTCCAAACTAATAGCCTGATGTATACAATATGTCACACTAGCGATTTTAAAAAATCTTTCAGCATTGATGTGTAGAGATGTAGATGTACATAAACTAAACTTCTGATTTAGCAATCTTAATATGTATCTTATTATTTATTATTATTAATAATTTGGATGTAATTTAAATAAAATTTAGGCAAAATTAAAATAAAACGCCCAGATAATCAATAGAATGAATGCAATATTAAATTTAAAAATAGAATATTAGTTTTAGTTTATTATAATATTTCAATGTAGATCTAGATATAAACAACAGGAACAATCTATTACAGATATTTGAAACTATCGCAATATTTCTGAATGAACAGTAAAGTTTAAACATTATTTTCAAAAGCCTTTAGTTTTTTTTTATCCAACCGTGACGGACAGACCAACAAACAGACAAACGCACAAAATATGCTTCTTTCATTCTAATGGGGACACTAAACAATTTTTTTTTATCTGATTTTTTAAAAAAGTTTAAGAAATTAGTTTAGAATCATGTCATGGCCGGGCTTTACGCTAGTACACAAAAGTCGCTGCTAATAGTTCATTTTTTTTTAAAAAATTATATCAAAGATAAACAACAGATCTTATTTAGTGCCCCAGAGGTCAAAATATACATCTTTCTTACTTTGATCTCTCAACGTTAGCCTTGTAAAGCCGTTGTTCAAGGCAACTGCCACACCTCTTTTATGAATTAATTGCTTAGATAGTAAATACTCATAGGTTGGAACAAAATAAAACGTGAAGAGAGTTGCTATATATTATATTATTAATTGTCTTAAATTAGGTTTCATTTATATTGAATACTAATTAGTTTTTTTTCTCTTTAAATACTGCTTGCATAAAATATGTTAAAAAATTAGATTTTGAGCTTTTAGAAAAAAAAAAAAGTAGCCGTTGCATCAGAACTTTGAATGATCTATATTATCGTGTTGTCAGATTTTCATTTTCTCTTCTACTTTCTGAGCACTAAACGGGACGGACGGACAGACAGACAGACAGACAGACGGACAGACAGACAGACAGGCCACACAAAACTAATAGCGTCTTTTCCCCTTTCGGGGGCCGCTAAAAAATTCGAAATAAAATATTTTTAGAAAAAGCTCATTTTTAAGTGATACATTTTGTTCAATAAGCATGTTTGTAATTTTGTTTTGTTCCAGAATTATAATTCAAAACTTCAATAAAAAAAATCGGTAGTTGGAGGAGAAATAAAATTAACCTTGTAGCTATACTAGTGAAGCTTCGAGTTGTTTTTTTTTTTTTTTTTTTTACAAAGGGAAAGAGTCGAAGTGCAGTAGCGCACCTTTTTTAGTGCGATGTGGAGAAATTCATAATGATGCCAAAGAAGAGATTTACTCCGCCAGTCACTTGCAACGACTACTTTTTTCTTTTCCGAAAGTGAACCATCAAATTTTAAAAATTATATATGCAAGCGGATTTTTCAAAAAAAAAAAAATACACCATTTTAAATGCAAAAACGTCAGAGGAGGTAAGTTTTTTTAAATGATTACAGACTTCCTCATTAATAAATCAAGCTTCATTCATACATTCGCGCATTGGTTACAAAAAAAATACCTATAAGACCAAATTGGGAAAAGTATCAATGTATTACTATAAAATGTATTTTTTTTCGATTAATTAAGTGATTGAATAGAATACTGATTCAAATGTTTTTCAAAGAATTTTGATACGAACTTCGTTCGTTTTTTTTTTTTTTTTTTAAAGTGAAATATTTTTATAGCACGCGGTTTTCACTTATTCTCATTAGTCTATACACTTAACAACAATCTAAAAAGAGGCCTGACATAGATCTAGATTAAGATTTAACTGTATTAAACAATTTGAACAAAATTTACATTTATAATCAATTAAGAAAATAGTTTTTCTTCTAAAAGCTTAGGGATGAAGATCTATTCATTATGTAAGCAGTAGTGAATCTGATGCAAAGTGTGTGATCCGCACCTGTCAACACCATTTTGGAGGGAGGGGGGCTGTTATGACATGATTAGAACATAGATTTATTTCGGGAATAATTAAGGGGTAAGTTTTTACTTAGTGACGGAAGTGACGGATAGTTAGATTAAAAATAAGAACGCTTTAAGTCGACTCAAGAGACAAGACGTTGATTTTGATTAAGGCTACTGAAAGACAAAAGACGGATCCCTTCTTGGTTATTAAATGTTATTTATCGTTGAATCGATCGTCGACTTACTCTATTATTGTTCGGCCTTCGTTGGTGTTTGAGTTGTGACAATTACCTCCTGTACAACACCGCGAATAGGCACGCAACAGGCAAACAAATTTGGAAAATTATAACTTGGTAAAGCAGACACATTGTAAAAGATAATATTGAAATCTATATATATATGCACAAATATAACTTGCCACATCTAGATGGTAGTTTAAGCAGTGGCGTAGCTAGGTCATTTTATTCCCAGTGCAGCAGCTCCTCGTGATGCCCCACTCACACCAAACAAAACTATAACGATGAATGACAGCAATAATGTATGTTTAATGGTTTAGTGTTTGTAATCGGAAGAAAGGAATTTTCAATAAAAAATACTTCAACTTAACGTTAATTCTTTCTAGCTGGCAAAACAATAAATAATTTGATTGAAATCAATTTTTTAAAAATCAATTCTTGTTCAACGAACGACATACTCAAATCAGTGAGTTGTAGATTTATCATCTTTAATAGCAACTTGATCAACTTTAGTTTTTTAAAGAAGTCGCTGGTATGTAGCAACAACGGTCAGAAATATGTGATAACAATATAAGGAAATGAGCTATGAAGCTGAATTCTTTTTTTTAAACTCAAGAGCGCATTAGTGTTTTTTTTTTGTTTCGTAAAGTTTATATGAAGGAATGGAGAAAGACGGTCGACAAGTTGATTAGTGCACCAACGGCCCAACAGATTCTAAAGGACTCATAAAACTAATAAGGTAAGAAGATAAAGTTTGGATGAGCGGGGGCAAAATAATAAAGCGCTAGGCTTCTCAACCGCGTGTCCCAAGTTCGAATCCTGGTGAAAACTAAGATTTTATATTTCAGTACATTTAGGGCGCCGCTGAGTCTAATGGGTACCAGACGTTTGTTGCGGAAAGAAAGACGGTTTGTCGTTGTGCTGGCCATTTGACACCCTCGTTAACTCTGGTCCATGTGGTCGCATGGTCTTCAAAGGGAAACTTTACAGCTTCACTTAAAGTTTGGAACTTTCTATAGAAACTGCGAAAAAGCTCTAAATTCTCTTTTTCTTTTAATAATGTCAGTAGGAGTTCTGTCGATATCTGTTGCAATGAGGATTCAATATAGCTGTGGCATTTTACGTCTCGAGAGACGATCTTTTCCCATTGAAAGCTCTTGTGTGACTAAAGAGGCCGATCCTTGATACACAGCTGCGATCGCAGGTTGGACATATGTAGTCACCAGTGTGACAAGTAGGTTAAAGATGGTGGCCGTTTAGGTGTCTAGGGGGTTTAGATAATTTGAGGACCTTGACTTGCACATAAACTAACAGGCACAGCGTTATAAATGCAGGCAACAAATACTTTTTATGTAAAACATATGTACAGTTTAATAATAAGAATGAAAATAAGAAAAAGGTAAAAAGCTGTACAGTGTTAGGGCGGGGCCTAATTATTTACATAAATGGGACTATCATCATAAGATATGAGAACCAAGTGGTCTAAGTGTCATTAGGCTGGTTGCTTAGCTTTAAGTCCTATGCAGCTCTGACGAGACTGGTGTGGCTTATGCTGAGTTGAATGTGGGTGGGCTGGCGTGATCAATCCTAGCGCACGGGACAGTCCAACTATACGTAGCTGCAGGGACGGGTCTCTAGCTGCGATTGTTGATCGGACTCTTCTTATGTGTATTAAGTAAGGCTGGTATCCTCAAATCTGGTGTCAGCAGACTGGTCACAGCGTTACGAAGTTAGGGCTTCCAAGTGGATGTAGCCTGTAAAAAAAGCTGCAACGAGATTCGTAGATCGGCTTAGCCATAATGTTGACATTGGGAGGTAGACGCCTTTCCATGAAGGACATCTTCAGAATGTTCAAATAGAAACCATAATATAGTTTCACAATAGTAAGGGGAGTTAATCAATTAAAATGTAACATCTCATCAAGGGAGACAATAATAATAATAATAATAGTGAAGTCTCACAAGGGCGATAATACATAGTAATGTATCATTTAGTGTGTAGAAACTATAACTCAGTTTCACAAATATCCAAGGGCGTTAATACCTAGTATTGTATTCCGTCAGGGGAGACTACAAGTAATGTTAAGTTGTAAGACGCACCTTGTCACGGTGAGATCATTACGAGCCGCTTGGATAGCGAGATGAAAGGGGAAGGGGGGGAGAGATGGCTGACGGTCAGTGACCAAGTCGTTATTGTTTACATCTGGCCGTGTGGCCTGAACAATAGGGTACGGTTGAATGGAGACAGGTCCCGTTCAAGGGACACAATCTCTTGAAGTTAAAATTCAATACAAGAGGAAATAATTCAAGTCTATCCTGAGCGCAGGGTCAGTGCGCCATTTGAAATCAAGGCGATCAACCGAGATAAGATAATGACAGGATAAAATAAAATATAATAATGTATACATTGTTTTACCTAAGTAATATAATCTGGCCGACAGGCCGATAAAATAGAATATAGTACATAAATAATTACGGAATTCCTTGTCACGGAATGAGCCTAGAATATACTTGGTAATAAGACATGTTGCATAAATATTATGATAGTTCCCGGTCAAGGAATTTATCCATAATAATATAGAGGGCTCTTGGCGAACGATGATTTATCAGTGATAAATTAATAGTAGCTAAATACATGTGGCAAGAATTGTTATAGATTCTAGTCCAGATAAAGTGGATGACTTTGACTATTTAGTCGTACAAGTCATGATAATAAAATGTAATACATAAAGTGACTACTTACATACTACAAGATAAGAATTGCACAAATATGTACACAAATATAATGCACTAAATAAATGCACAAATGTATAAATACACATAGTAAGAGGTTACTAAAACACTTTTATAAATGCTTACCACCAATCCAATATAATGAAAGATATGAAATGGTATAGTGAGCGAAAGCTCGTAAAGCTCAAAACGGAGAAGTATATCCTTTCTCTCTGCTCCTCAGAATGAGAATGACAAGAAAATAGGAAATTATATTTCTACTGCACACGTGGGTGAGGAGGTGGGGCTAAAGAGGACAGACGTACTTTCAAATATGACAGACTGCCTGATTTGCCTAGACAAAGAATTTCCGCTTGACCTCGTGTATCGATAAGATAAGCAAATACGGGCCGCCTCGTGTCTAGACTGCCCGTCCACAGGCAAATATGGTCAACTCGCGATTTTCCAAGATGGTCCGATGACCACGATATTATCTAGGTGTCGATTTGAAGAGGGTCCATTTCAATTGACCCGTCCCCCGAAAGGGGGGTGCGGCAGGATGTTAGGTCAAGATATTTAGAAGCGTGTTTATTCTTGTCGATAAAGAAAGTGCTAGACGCGTGTGTCATATTAAGAAATTAAATCGTACACGGATGCCTAGAGAAAAAGGGGGTGGTGGTAATAGTTTTAGATAGCCATAAGGGCTAAGCTGAGATAATAAAATAAGGTAGCAAAAATAAATTAGTTAAATGCCTAGACCGAGTGATACCTTAAGTGGGCGAAATTTATTTTTGTCACAACCAGGCGCCATTGCATTTTCACCCTTCTTTTTGCTTCTGTTGTGTATGGCATCTTCTGCAATCAAAGATCAAAGATCAACAAATTTTAGACAAGAAATAATGTTATAAATTTTAATTTATTACACTTTTATTATGGCTCACCACACAGGGTGTTCCAAGGAACAAACCCCAAAAAGAGGCAAAGAAAAGAGGCCTAAAGCATAAAGAGACCAAATGCCTAAGGATTGCTAAGATAATAAGCTATGATAAGCTAAAATTTAATGTTTTCTTTTTACAACTCGTTGCTTTTTAAAGGGAAGACAATCATTTACCATATATTTAACATATTATGCAAACGGTTGTAGGTGTTTTTGCCAAAACATTATTTTTTTATATATTTTAATTGTTAAGTTATGTAACTTATGTTATATAAAGTACTATATTTACATACAAACAATGTTTACTAATTTGTAAAGAGAAAAAAATATATTTAGTATTCATTATAAGTTGAACCTAATTAGAGACAATTAATAATGTCATAAGCAGCATTTATGTTTCCCTAGTACAGGCCACGTGTACACTCAAAGTATTGAAATTATTAAATCATTTCGTTCCAGATTCTCATCTAACTTAACATTCATCTTGACAAATCCTAATATCTTCTGGACCTCTGGGGTTCTACATAAGATTAGTCAAC
>JADKLZ010079391.1:5591449-5608943 GCA_021533235.1 Biomphalaria straminea
TTATTCACATTAAACTTTTACGTTACTTTGGAGCCCGGAGTTGTCAAGTTCTTTAAGTTGGAGGGGGTTATAAAATCAAACTACCCCCCCCCTTTAGTTATGCTCTTGGAATTTCGAAATTGTCGTTTACATTGTTTTTTTTGTGTCGGTTTTTTTTTAAATGGAAGAGGGGGGGGGGTTAATTGCGAAACTCCCTGGTAAGGGGTTTTAAACTCAAAACCCATTGGCTGTGCTGGAAAAATGATGGTTTAGTATTGAAATATCGCCCAAAGTTAACAAAATCTACGCAAAAAATAAGTAAGTAAATTCCGACCCCTCCCCCTTTGGAGGGGATTTCATTTAGGGGGGGGGGGGTTGGATCCCCCATGGCTAGCCCATGATAATTTTCATGGGTCAAAGTAAAAAACTATCTGTACAAATTGTATCTCTTAAAATTAGATCTAGATCCTTTCGACCTTCTCTTTTGTAAACAAGGCAAACATGGTTAAGATCCATAAAATAGTAGTTCTTTCCTAAAGTTAGGCAACTTTAGTTTTGAGGGATTTAAGTATTTTTTTTTTATATTATACATACGTCGCGGTTCCAGTTAGTACCAAAAGAACATTTATAACAGGTTTTATCAAGATTGTAAAAAAGGGTTTTGATTTCTATGCGTAACATACTTACATACACACATATATAATTCGTACATACGCCTTACTTTCTGGTTTATATTATAAATAGATCAACATTTCTAGATTTACAAGCAATTTTTTTAAAAATAAATTTAGGTCGTTTGACCAATTTAATATTATTATTTTTACATTTCACATTCAATTTGCTTATAACATTATTATTTTGTTTAATTGTTTTAAAAAATCTATTTCAGTGACTTTATCAGTTATACGAAAATAAGACCCGCGGACTTGATAAAACATTTAATAAAAATTAATAAGTTAATTATAATATAAATAAAACTAGGAAAAAAGTCCATGCAATATTTTTAAAAAATGTTTTAATTATAGAGAAATTACCTAAATATTTAAAATGCATTTAATTACCAATGGAAGTAAAAAAAAAATTAAAAAAGAAAATGTATTGCACAAAAGATATTAATAATTATTAATAATTACAAATACATAGATGCATAGCTTTAACAAATGCATGAATATCTTAATCTACATATTGCTGACAAATTGTGAAAATCTGCATATAAGTAAAAAGGGTGAATCTCCAATTCATATATAAATATAATGATATTATATATGGAGAGAGAGAAAGATAGATAAATTGATAGATTTATAGTAAGATAAATAGATATATAGGTAGATAAATAGATATATAGATGAATAGATGAAAAGATAGATAGTGTTATAACATGACTATGATTTAGTTAGATTTGTTTGGGGAATACGAGGAAAGCTTTAATTAGTTACAGATGACGTAAAATTTGAACAAAGTAGAACGATAAAGGGTACACAAACAATGTTAATCTTGCATTAGGACTGTAAAATTAAGCAGGAAGATCCAGACGGCTAGTAACAGGAGACATTGGACGGTCCCCCTCTTGAGGATTAAAAGTGTTTTCTATTTTCAACTAGTCTCGACTATTTCTATTGATTGTTTGGCATTTCGTTGGTGGATGAGAATTACCTCCTATTTATTTCTCTGTTAATATTTGCCACAGCGAAGAGCTATAACAATAGATAGATAGTATATATGTACATAAATAAAGACATAGATAAATAGATAAATACATAAATAAATAGATAAATACATAGATAAATACATAGATGTTAAAAAATTAAGTTAATCATATAAGAGTCCAATGTCCAGCATTTCTTTAAACAATATGATTTTGCGAGTAAATTATTTTAATTGATTAAAAAGTTTAAGAATAACAATATTAGTACAATATTTAAATTTGAAAATTATAATTGACTTCATATACATACCAAGAAGGCATATTAGTGTATGAATCGATATTAAAGTTACCTTTACATCTTCCAAATGCCTATGTTAAAAAGTGGTTGCAAATATTTCTTTCATCAAAATCAGGGATAAGAAGAAACGCACCAAGACATCCAAAACAGTTGGGCACAGTATAAATGATTTCTTTGCTGACATTTTTTGTGCCTTTGATGATTTTACCCAAGGAAACATGCTTGTGTCTGCCATAGGGATGGGATACAACAATAACCAGTTTTTCTTTCTTCCATTCAACTTTTTTAAAATAGACATCAAAAGCCTTTTTCCAACATTCATCAAAATCTTCAAGCTTTCTATCAAGCTTTTGAATAAGTTCTATGTCGCATGTAAAGCAGCTAAATTTGCAAACGTCAATCTGAGTATTTAATAGATGAATTTCAGTTCCATGAGCAGTCTTTACATTTTCCTTCTTTTTTTCATCGTCGAAAAAGAAAGTTATTTTTAAGTGTTCTGCATTCTTAAAGCCAGCCAAAAATTTAGCAGAAGAAATAATCTTTATTTCACCCCACTGTTTTTCAGTTGCTTCCTTGCACTTTGGACATGCACAATTAAACGCATTATCGCTTCGCAAATAGACTTCATCTACTCTACATGTTCCCATCATTATATCAGCAAGGGTAGAAACAGATTCTTGATTTGAACTTTCAGGACGTTTAACGGATGATATTTTTTCAACATCTAGATCTATCTTTGCTGTTATGTCTGCCACAGCTGTAATTAATTTCAACAATTCTTGACTTTCTCTGTAACCTTCAGGGAGATCAATGATTGAGAAATCATCCAATGGTTTCAGCCCATTTTCCAAAATTATCTTTGTCAAATCTGTTTCTAGTAAAGCTAAAATATTAAGATAAACATCAGTTTTAGTATATTTTTTTAAATTTCTACAACACAAGATACTTTCTTATTATTTCATATTATATTTTATTGCAAAAAAAGATGTTTGCATCACAAAAGTATTTAAAGAAGAAATACTCTTTATTTAATATAAGAAAATACCGTAAAATAGAAAAATAAGTAACAAAATGTGTTACATTACGGCGTTGCTGTTAAGATATTAAATTAAGTTGCAAAAAAAATAGTTTTTTTCTTTATATGAATACATATCCATAGATAAATTCGGATAAATGAAAAGAAACTTCGTATAAAGCCTTAAAGACTAGCATGTTTGACTCAACTAATGCATTAATTTAAATCAATTTTTTATGCGGCTGCGGTCAGCAGGAAGAATTTAGCATGGGCGTAGTCAGGGAGGTTGAGATTCACCCCACCCAATGAAATAACCCACATCCTTTTGGGGGATCGGAGTTTGGTGATTGATTTTTTACTTTGAATTTTTTTTAGTAGAGATTTTAAACCATCTTTTTTAAAGTCAAAACCCCCTCTTCTATAAAATAAAAAAATGGTAATCCCCAAATTCTAAGAGCATAGCTAAGAAAGATTTTATTTTAATCATTCCTCCTAAATCTATGATAAAACCCCCGCTTCAAATAAAGACCATCCATACATCAGTCACCACATTTTATGAGCGTAGTCAAGAGGAGTTTTGTGTTTAAAAGTTACGCACTTAAAATGCTATAACATTAATCAAAGAGGTTTTTGTTTAAATCCCCTTTCAACGGGGTTTGAAGCTAAAAAAGAACTTTTCAGTATAAAAAAAAGAATTCAAGAGAGTTTGACTTAAACTTCCTTCTCCAGAAGGCTTTTTTTAAAGTTTAAAACCCCTCCAGAGAGTTTTAAGGTTTTTATTTTAAAGCAAACTACTGTCACCAAATTCTATGAGCTTAGCTAAGGGGGTTTTGAATTTAAAAAAAAGTTTTTTTAGTTAATCCCCCCCAATAATAGATTTTTGACGATAAAACTTCCCTTTCAGATAAAAAATCTAAAGCAAACTGTATTCACCTAATTCCAAGAGCGTAGCCGGAGAGGGTTAAAAAGAGGTTTAAAAATAGTGGTTGGGCTCTACTAATAAAGTGCAATGAACAGTCATATGCCGAAATTGAAAAAGACTAAATGTGGCTCAACAAAGATTGCTAAGACAGATTTTACAGCTATCAGTATTAAGATCTTGAAGCCAGAACCAAAAGCAGTTTTTAGATTTAAAATATAATTTTGATCACCAGTTGTTAATCGAAATTCTTGAACACATACATCCAACCACCATACAAGCCAGTTGAGATTTACATTAGTAGCTAATCTAGTTAGGTCTGGACAGCTTCCACCACAGGGAAGTGCGTTCAGGGCGCCTCATGCGCTCCCAGACTCAACAGGCTTTTTGGGACTTTTCCCAGCTCTCAAACCACTTTTTCTATTTCTGATTTTTTTTTGAAATTACAGTCTGCAATAGTTTTTACAGTCACATCTATGTGACCAGGTAGTAGGTACCCACTGCAATGTTACAAGGGTGCTATAGCGTTGCTTCATGTTGTTTTAAGTCATAATGACAATGTCGATATTTAGGGACCATAGTCCAGGACTTTGCAAAGCCAGTAGTACAGATTATGAGTCAGCGACCACAACAATCTGTGTTACTATCAAATATCCCTCGCCGATTTGAGAGTAAATAACTTTAAAGGCTTTACAGACTGCCATGGTCTCTGCATCGAAACTGCTAACACTACCACGTGGTCCAAAGTTTCAGACTAAGAGCCAAAATGTATGCTCCATAGCCTGCTTTTGCAGAATCTATAGAAGTAACTTTAATAGATTGTTCCTAAAAAAAAATCAATGCCAACAAATAATTGTTTTTTTCTTCTATACTAAATTTTATATTTCCGCGATTTAACATTGAAAAAACGAATTTTTTTTTTTGTTTTTTTTTGTTTTTTGAAGTAAATAGCATATAAATGCTAAATTAAAATCTCTATATCGACTTATATCTCATTAAATTATAATTAGTTCCGCATAATGTTTATAAAACAAATTATGTCAAATGATTGTTTGAAATCGCATCATAGTTTTACATTACACTTATATTCTTGGACAATAAATTAATATCGTCTAATTATCAGGATTTTAAAATAAAAAAACTAATTGACTAGAAACGATTTGAAAAAAAAATATTTTTAGACTTGTTTTACTTTTAATTTTCTGATAAAAAATAAAAACAAATATTTATCGATTAAGAGTGTTCCCGATATTGTTTTGAAACAAGATTACAAAGAGAGTCTGTGTTGTCACACAAACTCAGAGGCGGCCTCTCTCAAATTCACTAATATTATTGTTTTGATTGTTTGAAGAAATTGTAAAAGCAAACAGTGCAACAAGACGTCTTTGATAGGACTCTTCTAACTTTTCTGGAATAAGTAGGCTATAACTAGAATTCTAGGCTAGTTCTATATCTATATCTAGAATCTAGATCTAGTTTTGATTTGGATCTAGACTCTTGATCTGGCTGACTCTGTATCTGGATGACTATTGATGTGGATGACTGATTAAGAATCTTGACCTAGATTTAGATGTTGATTTAGAAAATAGACTATATCTAGATTTAAATTTGGTTTAAATTAAAGACTAATTAAACTATAGAGTATAGATCAAGATCCAGAACTAAATCTATTGTCTAATCTAGACTAGATCCAGGAATAGAATGTAGATCTATTATAGCTAGGTCTAGGTCAATATAATGATCTGGATTAGGCCAAAAACTAGGTTATAGTGTACTGTTCGTATCAGATTCACTTCTTGATGTGATACTAGTGCTTAAATACTAAATAAATGTATACTCCTGAGCTGATTGAAGATTAGCCATTTCCTTAATGTATTACACGTGTAAATTTTGTTCAAATTGTGGTATAATTAAATTAAAATCTAAATCAATGTCTGTCTTCTATTTATTGTAATTTATAGCCTATTGACGCTTTTTTAAAACTGTGCGGTATAAAAGTAGTTCGTTTTTTTTAAAGTTACACTTGAAAAGAATTTCGTATTAAAATTCTTTTTGAAAACAATATTTGAATAAGTTTTCTATTCCTTGAGCAAGTTAATAAATGAAAAATCAATTCTATAATGATCCATTGATACTTTTTCCATGGTGACCTTAGATCCCAATGTTTTTGTACCAATGCGCCAATCTATGAATGAAGATTGATTCAATGGAAAAGCCTGTGGTCTTTTCATTAAGACTTACTACCCCTGAAGTTTTTCATTGAAAAGTGGTGTAATTGTTCGAAACAATCTGCTTGCATATACAATATTTAAAATAAGATGGTTCACTTTCGGAAAAAAAGTTGCCGTTGCATCATAACTTTGAATGATCTTTACTTTCATGATGTCCGATTTTCATTTTTTCTTCTAAGTTTCTGATATCTAATCGGGTCGGACGGACAGTCAGACAGACAGAATTTCCACACAAAACTAATAGCGTCTTTTACCCTTTCGGAGGCCGCTAATAAAATTATATAAAAACTCTACTAACGCCATCAACTGTTTGAAATCCCACTTCTAATAAAAAAAAAACAAAAAAAAACATCTTCTTATTTACGATAATCGGATGCTCAGGATTTTTATGAAAAACATTTTTACTCTTTTATGTAAAATCGCACTTCTGTCTTACACTACATTAATTTTCTAGCTAAAATCTAATCATCGGTAATATTAAGTTCCGTAACGTAAACAACTTCCTAACATCAAAGTGTTGTATAAAAAAATCTCTCCACAAGACTATGGTTAATAATCTCAGATGAGACCATCGCCAAAAATAATTCATTACTGGTATAAGTTTAATCTGAAATTATTTTTTTTTTTTCACTATTATAGAGAATGAAAAAGAAGGCTTCCCTGCTGTCAGCCAGCCCTAAAACTGAGGAATATAAATGCACGAACTGTGGCAAACTATGCAGATCCAGAATTGGCTTGATCAGCCACTCCAGATTCTGCCCCGTCTCAAGACGTAACCAAAGCCAGTGACTCACCTCGGCGCATCCATTGTCTTCCGAGACAGAAGGAGCCATATATATATAAACCAATGTCTATGAAACCTCGATAATTCTCAAGTATTAATATTAATAGTTGTTTTTTAGTCTAACTAGCTCATTTTGCCATAATGGAGTTTTATTTCCTTTGACATTTTTGGGAAATAATTCTTTACATTAATGCTAAAAAATCCTTGGTGCACCAATGTCTATAAACCCTCGATAACTCTCGTGTTAAAAAAGAAAATTTTAGTCTAACTAGACCGTGTAACATAGTTGATTTTTTTGCCATTGAATTCATATAAAATATGTTTTTCAAATGAAATGCATTAGCTCATTGTATTGATGTGTATTAATTCAAGTCATATTTCTCGTATTAGAAAAGACATGAAAGCTACATTTACACGTAATCTAGATTTTTAAAACTAGATATAGATTTTTAAACTAGATCTTTATTGTTAACACCAGTTCTAGATTTTTCAAAAAGATCTAGGTGTATATATTAATTAAAATCATAATCATTGTAGATTCAAGATCTAAAATTTTAGGTCTAGTTTAGAATGATATAGAGAAGACTTTAAGTGTGGATGCTGATTTCCGAATGTCTAGATCAATATTAAAATGTAATAAAATACTAAAGCTTGACTACTATTTTTAAATTTAATGTTGCAAAGAATCTATTGATAGATTATCTAAGATGTTTTGCATTAATTTTATCTAAATCACATCTAAATTATTCCAAACGATTTTTAAGATCTGGAGCTAGTAGATTTCGACGTAATAAGTAAATTATCTTTTATTTTGATTTTAAAGAAACATCTTAAGCATGTATCAGAAAAACAACATTTTTTACAGCTGCAAAAGTATCTTTGAAACATTATACTTTTGACAATCAAAACAAAATCACGTTTTCAATCTTCCTTGCGAATATGCGGATCCAATAGGGTTCCAACGGAAGCCCCCTCTGATTTTGTGTTATAACAAAAACTCTTTTTGTAATTTTTTTTTCGCTTCATGTTTTAGAAGTATTATATTTATTTTTTTTTTTTTGCACTCTTGTTGAAAATGCATGTTTAGACAATCTTTCTATATGGTTTTTCTTGCAGCATGGGTAGTTCTAGTAGAATGTTCTACCATTTTGGACATTTCTTCCGTTAACTAATCATTATAACAGTGACCTTTTTTCAAACGTTATTCTTGGTATTATAAGTTGTACTTTAGAAGAAGTAATGGACAGACACTCAAATATCATTAGTTTACCAAGAGCGCTTTTCACAAAACAAAAAAAAAATTCACGAAAATTAAAAAAAAATGTAAAAAATGTATATATAACTACCTGTGTGAGGTCGTCTTGCTGTGAAAAAAAATAATTGAATATAATTTTAAATATAGGGTATTGATTATTACAAATTATTACAAACCTGATAAACAAATAGCTTCTATTTTGTTTGTGTTTTTTTAATTTAATTCTACATATTTTTTTAAACTATTGATGTAAATCAGTATGCGCACTGACATCTCTTTTCTTCTGAAAATGTGCACTGTATGTAAGTATGTATGCATAAATGCTGGTGTATTTGTATGTATGTAAATATTGTGCATTTATGTATGTATGGATTGTGTATGTATGCACGTACGCATGTGTGTATGTTTGTATGTAAGTATGTATGTATGCATTTATATATGTCCCATATAGAAATGAAATAAGTTTGACCTATCTTTGTAAAACTTGGCATTAAAGCTCCGTATGTACTATTTGAAACAATAATTATGCACACTAGCCTTAAAACAAGCTTAAGACCCTAAAAAATGTCCAACTCTAAGAAAGTATTACTGTTTTATAGATCTAGGTGATTTAGCAATGTTTACATGAGAGAAGATCGAAAGGATCTATATCTATCTCTATAAACTACTCTTTGCAAAGATAGTCTATATTACAAACTATAATCCCAACATCTTATTATTAAATAAAAATAGACTTCAAATGTGTGTTTCCAAAGCATTTTAACAAAAATTTGTTCCCTATATCTGCGAATTTAGAGGTCCTGTCGTACTTTATATCAGATTCATAGAGCGATTCCGTTGCACACACCTACCATGCGCTATGAAAACAATCTATGATTGGACAAGTTGTTGATATATGATGTAACATTGTGTGAGAGTTACTTCCTTAGCTGATTAGGAAGTATGTGTTGCTGTTCGTTATGTAATATGGTGGAATAAAGCCTGTGTATGTTTGTTAATAGGCGTTGTAATCTGTCTATCTATTCTCATTGTATTTATGAGTTGATCAACATGGTGGCAGCGTTAACAAGAGTTATAATTAGATTTATCTTAGTGATATAAATCTAAACTAGTTAAATAAAAAAAAATCTTATATTATATTATACAGACGTTATTAAAAAAAAATGATCACTACGTCCTAGAACTTAAGTGTAGATCTAGATTCTAGAGTCTATTCAGTTATAAGTTTAAAGTTACGCCAGTTACGGTATTCAAGATGTAGTCTAAATATAGTAAATATTTTTATTGAAGATGGCGTAAGGTGAACTTAAACCACCAACAGAATTAAACTTAATGTTAGCAAAAATGTTTATCAATGTCGAAGCAGATGAAGCGCCAGGCGCCGACAAGAGGTGAAAATGTAAAAGAAAGGACATTACCCTTCATTAAGCATAGGCTCAAGAAGTATAATCATTTTATTTATTAAAAAAATGAAGATAGAAATGATCCAGACATATTTTTACAAAAGCTACATGAATACTGTCATCCAAGGAAGAACGACGTTCTTGAAGCTTACAGGTTTTGAAATATGACTTGTGTTTCTTCATATGATTTATTTATTACTAGTTTGAGGATACAGGCTGAGAAGTGACATTTTAAAGACAAAGACCGTATGATAAGAGAAACTAGTTTTTTTTTTCTGCTAATCAACGTTCTCAAGAGAAACTAAAAATGTGCTCAGATTCGACACTAGAAAAAGCTATAGAAATTCGCCAGGTCTAGGAACAAACGTACAATATCCTCAAGTAAATGAATAAAGAGTCTAGTCAAACTAATTATGTTCTGAAGCTTAGGAAAGCAGATAGCCACAAAGCTCCACAAAGCAAGTTTATCAAGGACTGCTGATTTTGTGAATGCAGACATGAATATAACAGACAGTTGTGCTTTGGGCAAAACTTGTTTCAACTGTCGAATGATTAACCACTTTTCAGTGAAATGCAAGTCACATAAGATTAAATAGAAATCTTCTATGCCTTATCAAGACACTTGTATCAACTCTATATATAGTAGTTGTGGGATCGTCGTACTAACGTTTAAGAGAACAAACTAAAGGCAGTAAACTTCCACAATGTAGATGCTGTGACAAGTATCACGCCCATAGATGTTAGTCCAGCTCGGGATAAAAAATACTATACGTGCTATAGACTGAATCATTTTTCATCCCAGTGTAGTATCATAAAATGTCAACATCCTGATGTGAAGAAAGTGAAAAGATAACGACAGAAATCTTGTAAAAAAAAAGATGGTTCAGAAACAGATCTCAGGACAATACGGCATCAAAATGACCCTGAAAGGACAGGAGGCATTACAGATATGTTGTATTATTTATAGAATATGTGATAAGGTGTGTAATGTCATTTTTTAGAGAAAGAAGAATGTTGATATATGATGTAATTTTGTGTGAGAGTTAGTTCCCTTAGCGGATTAGTAAGTGTGTGTTCTTGTTCGTTATCTAATATGGTGGAATAAAGCATGTCTATGTTATGTTAATTGGCCTCGTCATTTATCTATTTTTAATTGTATTTATAAGAATCAACAAGCTACATGAGGCTCTATATCTAAGATGTAAATATACTAACTGCGATTAATACGTTTCTTGAGTCCATGAATTCAGTCTTATCATAGTAGATCTATATCTATTATAATAGTATCTAGACTCTAGATCTCGATCTTTGACTCAACACTTTCTTTTGACCCACACATAAGACAGCTCTGCAAGGGTCTTTATCTGCAGCTGCGCAGATTAGACCAGATCCGACCATATCTAACAACGGAGTCAACAAAAATTGCTAGCTGTGGCATTCATACTCTCCCGCCTTGACTATTGCAACGCCGTACTAGCAGGTATACCCGATGACAAAATAGCGAAGCTGCAACGTATTCAGAACAACGCCGCACGAATAGTTCTTAAAAAAACAAGACGAGATTCTGCTACTACGCTCTTGAGCACGCTCCATTGGCTTCCCGTGAAAGCAAGAATCGATTACAAGGTCGCCACACTTTGTCATCAGTGTATATACAACAATGAGATGCCCTTGTACCTTAGCGAACTGATTACTTCATATGTCCCCCAGAGAGCCCTACGCTCAATGGACTCAACACTTTTAGTGGTGCCACGTTTCTCCCTAAAAAGCTACGGTGTGCGGGCTTTTTCAGTTCATGGACCAAAGGTTTGGAACTCACTCCCAATTGATCTCAGACAGACAACATGCTTCACCACTTTTAAGAAGAACATTAAGACCTATTTGTTTAGAACTTATTTAGATTAGTTTGTCATGTCCAATGTTTGTGTTTGTAATGTTTTTACAGCGCCTTGAGCCTACATTTTTTGTTTGTTAACAGCACTTTATAAATACAATTATTATTATTAATATTATTATTATTATTATCTTAATATTTGTAAGCCTACTAAAAATTTTTTTAATTAAAAAATAGGTTAAATGTAATTGCTCCATCCATACCATATTTACATTCATGTACCATATATATATATATATATAACGTAATATTTGTTGGTTGATTGATTCCGAAACACTGTCAGTGACTATCAGTGACATGCGAATTAAAACTCGCGGCTCGGGTATAGCAAATGTTCATTTTTTTTTAAATAAAATACATTAGCTTAAATGTTTTTGTTAGGAAAAAAACAATTTACATTTTTCCGCTTCAGGCTTGTTCAAAGTAAGGGTTTTTTGTGCTGAAAAGAAAAACAAATTCCTGTATTACAAAATTTTAAATTTTGACTGGGAATAATAAGACGATATGTGATTAAATAGATGGCAAAGTTACATAGCAAGACCAGTTTGTCTACAAATAACAACAACATTGTACAACATAATAACATAATTGTATTAATTATAGGTTCTAAATAATAAATTTAGTATAAAAAATACAATAAAGTTCCGTTCAGCCAATTAATAGCGCTACCTCTAACATATTTGCATATTTATCAATTCCTCTTACATAAGTTTAAGCTACGCCACTTTATAAATGTCTTTATACGGAATTATGATAGCCTTTTTAACAGCACTGTTTATATATGGCTCCTTATGTCTCAGAAGAAAATGGAAGAAGAACATAATTTTTAGCGACCTCGAAATGGGAATAGAATTGATAAGTTTAACGGGGTGTGTCTGTCCGTCCGTCCCGTTTAGATCTAAGAAACTAGAAAATAAAATGAGAATCGGACATCATGATATTTTAGATAATTCAAAGTTCTAATGCAAACCGAAAGCGAAACATGTAATTTTAAAAATTATCTATGAAAGCAGATTTCTTTTGAAAAATACACCACTTTCAAATGAAAACCTTTAGGGGAGGTATTTTTTTTAAAGAAGGTCTCTGACTTCTTCATTGATGCCACATGTCTCATCCAGAGATTCGGGCATAGGTTAAAAAAATCGGCAATTTAGATTACAATGGAAAAGTATTAATGGATCATTATAAAATAAATTATCCATTTATTAACTAAGTCGAGATTCAAATTTTGTTTTCTTTAAATAATTTTAATACAATAAAATGAACTATCTTTTTAGCGCGCAGTTGCGACATTCTAGAACACAAAGTTTTGACCATAGACATATATAGACTGGAAAAAGGAAGTAACTTTATGTAACTTGAAAAAATGTATATCCATTGTATTCGGATTTCCGAAATCTGACAATTTGCACGATCTTTAGTCTTAAAGATTAAACAAAACTACACTTCCTCCTTATCTACACAGCATGGTGTGAAAGAAAAATGGTGTATCCAAATCCGCACTATTTTCATTCACAAAATGGCATAGATAACATAAATAAATATACACTGGAAAAAAAAGTAAAGGATTCAGTCCTTAACTTTGAATTAGTGAAACTAGGGATTTTTTCAGCAGAATGTCCAAATAAGCTAAAATTTAAAAAAAAAACAGTTTCAGAACAAAAATAAACATTATGATTAATTGACATTATAGTCACGCTAAGAGATAAAAAAAACACAATAGTGAAAATATTGCAATACTTATATAGGTTATGGCTGAAATAGATATGAATATTTAACTTTTATACTGCTCATGCTGTATAGTATAGTACACTAATTTGCAAATCACAAATGTCCCCTTCATAAACATATCTTATTGGCCAGTCTATACTTATTTATGTCTATGGTTTTGACATATCCTCATTATACATCGGACTATTAGACTAAGTAGAGGCCAGATGTAAATCTAGATTTAGATTTCAATATATTTAACAACTTGAACAAGATTATCATATACAAATTGTTGAAAAAATAGCTTATCTTCTTACAGCTTAACAATGCAGATTTACATATTATGTAAGCAGTAGTATCACATTTAGAAGTACATTAAATGCGAAAAGCATAGAGCACTGTTACCCAGTAGTAGGCCCACTAATCCTAATCATTATATTGGCCTAGATCTAGAAATTTAAAACCAAACATGTAAAGTCATACGAATTCTAGTCTAGATCGACTAGATCTAGATTGTAGATCCAGGTCTAGACTTCATAGAAAACTAATCTACAAATCTAGATCTAGTCTTGTAGATCTAGGCTAGATTTTAGATCTCGATCAAAAAGTACACTACATCTAGAACTAGTTAGGAAATCTATATCTAGCCTACACAAATGGAACCCAATCAGCTACTTTTGAGATTTGCAGTGGTGTGAATCACTGATGTGTGCTCGCACATACTCAGTTTGGCATATTCTTCTCCATAAACGAAGTTGTGTTTATCCATTCAAGATCCTGTGCAAACTATTTAATGTATCAAGGCTGCGGGCAAAAACCAAGGTTAGGAAGTTAATTATCAGGGAACTTTTGAATGCTGATGATGCAGCTATTGTGGCTCATTCTGATATCGAGCTACAGTCCCTAGTTGACAAACTATCTTATGTTTGCCAGAGGTTCGGCTTAAACATCAGTCAAAGCAAGATTAGATACTTATCCAAATCACAAATGCTGCACCTCAAGTAAGAATTAACGTCCAACCGCTAAAAAATATTGATCACTTTTGTTACCTTGGCTCCATCATATCTAACAACACTCTACTGGATAACGACATTTACAACATGATAGCCATGGCAATGGCCACCATGTCACGGTTGCAGAAAAGAGTCTGGGACAACATATTGCTGACTAAGAGTACTTAAGGCCTAGTCTACTGGACCTGTGTATTGAGCACCTTACTATACGGAAGTGAAACTTGGTCAACCTACTCATGGAAGGAAAGAAAGCTTCCACCTCCGATGCCAAAGGCGGATCTTTAAAAAAAGGTGGCTAAATAAGATAAACAATAAG
Source organism: Biomphalaria straminea (assembly GCA_021533235.1). Lineage (NCBI taxonomy): Eukaryota > Metazoa > Mollusca > Gastropoda > Planorbidae > Biomphalaria > Biomphalaria straminea. The sequence continues at coordinate 5,605,912 of JADKLZ010079391.1, forward strand.
GAATTGCTACAAATAGCAGGGTGCCAGGACATTCGCTCTGTTATGTATATATATATATATATATATATATATATATATATATATATATATATTGTTGTGACCCTGTTCCCCCCTGACTAACCATTTTTTCCACGTGCGAAGTACGGTGATTTTTGTTTATGCTTTGGAGCGTAAATGACCTTAACTATACTAGTGTGTAAATGTGTTCAGAAACTTTAGTTATGAGTTGTTGTTTTTGTGTGGATTTCTTGACTGAGGTTTTGAGGATTGTTTTTCTATTGTGGTAGTGATTCAGGGTATTGAAATTGGATTTGGAGATAGTGACATTATTTCTATTTAGAGGGGATATTGATTGATCAAAGTTGGATTGTGCTTCTGCAATCTGAGGATATCGGCGACCTGACAATCGGTGAGTTATTTTCTTTAATTTAAGCCCACGTCGTAACAACTGGTGTCGAAGCGGAATATCGCCTTCTCTACTTACCAACATGTCTACTTCTAAACGACTACCTGAGCTCCAGATTAACGAAATCCGTAAGGAGTTAAAGAGGCGGGACATCGTAGCGTCAGGAAACAAAGAAGCCCTCGTTGGCCGGCTGAGAGAGGCCTTGAAAGAAGACGGGTTTGACCCGGACACTTACGAGTTTGAAATGAAGGTAGATCTCGGCAGAATGTTGAGTGAAATAAAAGAGGAACTTCTAGGGTCAATGCGAGCAATGGCTACTGGTCTAAAAACTAATCTGGAGGAATTCAGAAGTACGTTAAGGGAGGAAATAGCCGCTGTGAAGTCACAGCTTACTGTAGAGATGGAGCAAAAGATTAAAGCCCTTAACGACGAGGTCCAGGCATTGAAGGTCGAGCTGGGTAAGGTGCAACGCATAAAAACAAATTCAGGAAGGAGCGAAGCAATTTGGAAAGTCAAGCCACCCATTTTTGATGGTTCAGTCTCGTGGACAGTCTATAAAAGACAATTTGAGGCGGCTGCTAAAGTGAACGACTGGAGTACAAACGAGGAAAAAGCTACTGGATTAATGTTAGCTCTACGAGGGAAGGCCTCTGAATTGTTACAGGTAGTTAACGACCAGCAAGATTACGAGGCCATTGTTAGAACAATGGAATTGCGATTTGGAGACGAGCACATGAAGGAGGTTTATAGAGTGCAATTAAAGACTCGGCAGCAAAAAGCAGGAGAGACACTTCAGGAGTTGATGGCGGATATTGAACGACTGGCACGCCTGGCTTATCCAACATTGACCCAGGAGATCTTACACGTGCTCATAACGGACGCATTTATTGATGGTGTACGTGACCCCGAATTGAAGAAGGCTATCAGATTAAGTGGAAAAAGAGAGGCAAGTGAGGCTTTGATATACGCCTTATCTTTTGAGGCAGCTAAAGACTCATCGAAAACGACCCATTTCAGTCGGGGTCTTCATGTTCAGGAGGAGGACCTCACGCATATGATCAGACAAGTAGTGGAAACTATAGATGACCGATGGTCTCAGCAAATGCCCAGACAAAACAGACCGGTCGTTCGCTGTTGGAATTGCAATGCCCCTGGCCACATTCAGAGAAATTGTACTCGAGGATATGCAGGCCGACCAAGAGAGAGAGATGGATTGGATAGTCAGCAGGCCTACATTCAATCTCAGAACCAGGAAAACTAAATTCTGCCGGTCTCTTGGGGCGGAGACAGGCAGCGAGATTCCCAGGAAGCCCTAGACTTATCATCCCAGTGGCCGTGCTAGGAACAAATAGAAGTCTGAAAGTACAGGGGAAAATAGGAGCTCGTTTCTGCAGATTTCTATTAGATACTGGCGCATCAAGATCGATAATTCATCCTAGTCTTATTGAGAATAACGTGATTCGTGAAATAAGTGGCTATTCTATAAAAACTGCTAGTGGAGAACTTTTGCCAGTTTTAGGGCAGATCACTGTAAAGATTGAGATTGCAAATCTACATTTTAGTCATGAATTTTTGGTCGCCAATATTATCGACGAGTGTATTCTGGGACTAGACTTCATGCAGTTATTTGGACTCACCTTGAACATTGGGGGTGGCACAGTGCAGTATGGAAAGCTTGAAATTCCGTTGCTGGAGAACGACATGGAGGACAATGGAGAACAGATAAAGAGGGTATTGATAACGAAAGGTACCAGCATACCCGCACAGCCTGAAGCCATTACATGTGGCACAATAGACTGTAATGTTCCTGTGTCTATCGGAAGCCTTATAGAGCAGTCAGAGGAAGCGCGTAGTAGACTGCCTTTGAGGAGAATACTGGTTGTTAATAGAAACGACCAAAGGATTCCTGTTCGGGTTAAGAATTTCGACACTCAAGCTTGCAACCTTCAGAAGAAGAATGTTATCGCCACTTGTTGTCCAATGGAACTTATTGCATTGTGTGATGCGGTGGTCCCTGTATGTAGTGCCTCATCATGTAATTTTCGTGTTGGTAGGATACTTGGAGATGAGGGTGAGAATCTGTCGGAGGAAAAGTGCAGTGAGGTTAGGCTGGAGTTGCTGGAGTTTGGGGACCTCGTGCCAGACATTGAAAAGGAGCTCGGTCAGACTGATTTGGTGTTCCGGGACGAGGTTTTGTACCTGGATCGGTTGCACCAGTATTGTGAGGAGACCATCGTCTGTTCGGGACGAACAGGAGTAGGGAGGGGAAAGTGTTGTGACCCTGTTCCCCCCTGACTAACCATTTTTTCCACGTGCGAAGTACGGTGATTTTTGTTTATGCTTTGGAGCGTAAATGACCTTAACTATACTAGTGTGTAAATGTGTTCAGAAACTTTAGTTATGAGTTGTTGTTTTTGTGTGGATTTCTTTACTGAGGTTTTGAGGATTGTTTTTCTATTGTGATAGTGATTCAGGGTATTGAAATTGGATTTGGAGATAGTGACATTATTTCTATTTAGAGGGGATATTGATTGATCAAAGTTGGATTGTGTTTCTGCAATCTGAGGATATCGGCGACCTGACAATCGGTGAGTTATTTTCTTTAATTTAAGCCCACGTCGTAACA
>JADKLZ010079391.1:5619364-5635943 GCA_021533235.1 Biomphalaria straminea
TATATATATATATATATATTTCTCAAAAGACAAGTTCAAAAGTTCAAACAAAAACAAGCAACAACAAGCAACAAGTAAATAGGGAAGATCCAATGGCGCAGCACGTGGTGTGAATGGAAATTGGTGCATCTAATTCCGCACTATTTTGTGAATGAAAGTGGTGTTTATATAATTCTCGTCTTCTCAATTTTTGGCACAATATTAAAAGTATTTCCAGATTATTGTGTCGTAAGACTATTGAAACTAGAACAACAATACACAGAGTATACTCTCTGGTTTCACTTTAGAAAGTACATTAATTACGCACATTCATTCATTAGACATGATTACGAAAGGTAACTCATCTCTCTATTCCTAGATCTAGATCTAGATCTAAAACTCGAATTCAACTCTTAAAAGATTATAGAACTTCTCTTCGCAAATATAGTTTTATGCTTTAGCACAAGAACATACTAATTATAGCCCATTCAATTCATATTTTAATCAAATTAACATTGAAATTGTTTTTTTTTAAAGCATTGTTACATGAGTGCAACTCTATTCTTAATATCGCGTTAATTAAGGTCAATTAGCCATTCTTAGCTCCATTCATAGAATTTTTTATTCATGAAATCACGCAGATGACATTGATGGCCTAGCAGGGACAGAAGACGAACTAGCCGACCTAGTGATGCGCATTGACAAGACTTCAGCAGCTTATGGCATGCAAATCAATTAAGAAAAAACCAAATTATGACCAATAGCCAACAGGGCTTTACAAAGGCCATCAGTATTGGAGGTGAAAAGCTAACTAACGTTAGCAGCTTTAAATACCTCGGAGCTATTGTCTCGGATGAGGGAACAAAGCCCGAACTAATGGTCCGAGAAGCACAGTCCACAGCAGCCCTTTCTAAACTTAAGTTTTTAAGGAAAGACAAAGGCTTAGCCCTCGGCATCAAAATCAGACTGATGCGCTCCCTGGTCAAGCCACCTTTCTATATGCTTGTGAGTCTTGGACGCTGACTGCAGAGAGGAGGATCATAGCAATGGAAATGAGATGCTACAGAAGGATCTTAGGCATCACATTTAAAGACCGCATCACAAATCAAGAGATTAGAGACAGGGTTACGGCAGCGATCGGACCCCATGATGACCTGCTAAATACTGTGAAGAAACGAAAGCTCAAAATGTATGGTCATGTAACAAGATCTTCGGGACTCGCAAAGACCTTCCTCCAGGCAACAGTACCAGGAAAAAGAGGCAGACAGAGAAAGCGGTGGGAAGACAACATCAAAGAATGGACAGGCCTACCGGTGAATGAGATTTTAAACAGAGCAAAGGATAGAGAGGAATGGAGAAAGATGGTCTTTAAGTCTTGCTTAGTGCTTAAACGGTCCACCAGACTAAGGGATAGGTAACAGGTAACAGGTAATAACAAGCAAATGGGAAGATCCCATGGCGCAGCAAGGTGTGAATGGGAAATAATATATCTAAATCCGCACTTTTGTCATTCACAAAATAGCATAGCATATTTTTTTTTACTTTAAAAAGATTTTAATAATGTCCGGAAATTTCCAGGACTTTTTTGATCGGCGGCATAGCACTTAATAACATTTCAGGAGATTTTCAAGGGGCTTCTGGTAAATCAAGAGGCCGCGGGAAATCTGTTATATGTTATAAAATGATTCAATTTAATAATTTATACAACTAAAATTTAGCACGGGTCCAAAGAAAGTGCGGGACCCACTGTGGTCGCAAATGTTGCAGTGCCTAAGGCATGCCCTGCAAAATAGCGGCGTATGCTATGCCGCCGGTCGACTAGTATAATATAATAGCAATAGACAATGGGACATAGGGACATACTGCAGTATCTAGATCTATAGATAATGTATCAAATACAAAGTGTGCTTATGTTTATTATCTTAATTTATTCATTTTGAAAATCACCATTAAAAGAGTTGTTCTATTTACGACTGTGCGTTTATAGTGTGTCAGTCTGTCAGTCTCAACTGAAGCAAATAAAAATTTAAAGCTATTAGTAAAATTGTATAAGTAATCGAACGACGTAAAATGCAAGAAAAATAAATTTTAATAATTATTAAATTAAAAATAAACAACTTAGCCATATATATTACACGTATTAATGAAGAATATACCAATTATAATGTTGGCAAATTAAAATTAATATTGTTATATTTTTAACGTCGGTTAAAATTAATCAATATAGTAGCGACACTGGGAAGTGTGTCAGTGATCTGTTCTCTCTTCGGGTATTGATTAGGACTTAAGCCATTACACCGTATCACTTTGTAGCGGAGTCCAAGTCTAACTATTCTTTGTGCTCAATATGAATTCATCCTTTGTTATTGCTTATTTTTTCGTTGAGTGCCTACCCTAGAATTTAAAACAATTGGTAGTATTGAGGATTACACGGCGGATATTAAACGTTGGTGCATTTTTCCATACTTCTTTTATGTATAGTATTTTAATAATATTAGTAATAATAAATAGGATATGACTACAAATCTCGACACAATTTAATATGAAGTTTATGAATAAAATGTTAATTACATTTATTAATAACATAGCCTTCACTTTAAGCTTTCAATTCAAGTAGAGACAAGTAAAGATAACTACCAAATGTATTCGTATGAAATTTTTTTATGACTTGTAGCACAACTATATATGTAATTTAACATACGTTTTTGTGTTACGGAAATTAAAGGAAAGACAACTTACGATACACTAACTTTTGTAGTATTTTTATAGGCCCTATGCTTGGAAGTGTTCTCATGGCATGTCTCATGGCATGTCTCTTATATATGTATGAGCTCATTCGTGTGATCAAAACACTCCGTTGTCAATATTGGTAACAGACTCTGGGAAACCAGAAATCGATAAATCCATTTGCTTTTTTTCAAAAGTCATTGGCGCTGCGCAAATGCCCAAATCAATACCATGTCAATACCGGTACCTTGATGCGAAGAAAATATTGTCCTTATCGATTTTTTCTTGTGCGAAGCTGCAATCAGCCTTAATACTCGATACGGTGATTCATTGAATGTGAAATTACTAATGTATAAATTTTACACTAAACACTATTAAAGTTCCTATTAATAGTTAACTGAAAACTACCTTTATATTGATAAGTAATGTGTCAAACAAGTTGTCTAAATTTAGGAATCTGATGTTGGTGTATGTTTTTTCAATATGTTTATTTATTTATTGTTTCAATATTGCGATGAGTCTTTCGAGTAAGCCTGCAAAATATGTTCTTCTATTGGAAATGCCAAGGAAGCTTTATTGAGACTTATTATTGCCAATAAAGACCTGCTATAATTCTTAGTGTTTTAGCGACCCCCGAAATGGGAAAAGACGCTATTAGTTTTGTGTGACCTGTCTGTTCGTCTATCTGTCCGTCCGTCCGTCCCGTTTAGATCTCGTAAACTAGAAAATATAGTGAAAATCCGACATCACAATAATTTAGACCATTCAAAGTTCTGATTCAACAGCTACTTTTTTCTTTTCTGAAAGCAAAAAAAAAAAAATCCAGTTATTTAAATTACTTATGCAAGTTTTTTTTTAAAGAGAAAAATCAATTTAGTATGCATTATAAATCAGACCTAATTTGAGAATTAATAATGTTATAAAATGTATTTTCTTCCACATTTATAAATTACAGCACAAAGGTAGTAACTATGTAAGTAAGAACCTCTTGACGCTCTTTATTAGGGGAGACATTTAGGCAAACGATTGTAATTTTTTTGTCAATTTTTATATTTTAATTGTTAAGTTATGTAAGTTATGTTATATGAAGTACTATATTTACACACAAACAATGTTTACTATTTTTTTAAAGAAAAAAATATTTAGTATGCATTATAAGGTAGACATAATCTAAGACAATTAATAATAATAAAAATTATTACATTCTTATCTTTCATTTGTCCTTTGCTATGTGTCACAAGACTCCTATCGTGATGTTGTGGATGATGATGTCATTAGCTTTCTTTTGATGAGCTAAACGAAGTTGCTGGCTGATAGGAGAGTAGTCTTGTGCTGCCGGGGACTATTACTTGAATAATTTATAATTTGAACGAAGACGATCTAGGATTCAAAATGAATAATACTTCGTTGAAACAAAATACAGGAACTTAATTCAAACTTAACATAAGTACAGCTATGTACAAGATCTTATTCAATAAAATGAAAAGTAGAACATAGGCATCTTTCTTATAAAAATACAGAGCTATTAAAACACGTCTGCTCACAAGAACAAATCTGCATCGACTCGTATTTAGCCGGGACTTTTTTGCCCGCGAACACTTGGCGCTAAGCCTTTCAAAATGTCTTTTTATTTTAAACTAACCAATAGATTTGAAACATGTGTTTGCCGACAAGTTATAAATAGGTTTCGGGTAAATTCTGAGGTACAGTTAAAAACCTAGATTTCTATTTGCACGCAAGTTCTTACAAAATATGAAATATACAGATAAACCTAGAATGGCATAAGTAACACTATGGTATCTTCTTTTCTGAAAATATTAAAGCCTGCCTGGGTTGACCACTTTTGGGTTAAATTTAGATTTTGTAACCTTGTTTTTATTGATGCACTATCCAATTAGTCTATAATACACAATATACACAGGTGTCATATATCTTATACTATAAAGTGGAAAAAAAGGCGCATGTTTCTATGTTAATGTTACGAAAAGAAACAAGATTAGAAAGAGAGTTTGTGTAATACACAAACTAGGAGGCGGCCCCCGTCGGAGTCGGATCCCTGTCAGATCCGCCTATTCGCAAGATGTTTCGGATGTTCCTTCTAAGTCCCTGGCTCAATTCCTGTATGCTCCCATCCTTAAACTATCGCAATATTTCTGAAAGAACAGTAAAGGTTAAATCATATTTTCAAAAGCCTTTAGTGTTTTTTTCTAACCGTTACGGACAGACCAACCAACAGACAAAACGCACAAAAATATGCTTCTTTCATTCTAATGGGGGCATTATACAATTTTATTTTTAAAAATCTGATTTAAAAAAAAAAAAGAAATTAGTTTACAATCATATCATTTCCGGTCTTTACGCTAGTACACGAAAGCCGCTGCTAAAAGTTCATTTTTAAAAATGTGCGTGATATCTACTTGTCTAATGTATTTCTTATAGTAACATTTCCTCCCTTACATTTACGTAATTGTTTTAGAATTGGTGTTTTATTATTAAAAAATCGCTTGCAAAATAATTTTTATAAATTAAACGGTTTGCTTTTAGAAAACTAAAAGTAGCCGTTGCACCTAAACTTTTCAAGCCGCATTTAATGGTGAAAAAATATTTTTCGTATCTCTTCTAGTTTCGGCGCCCTGAGTGTGACAGATGGACAGACGGACAGACGGACAGACGGACATTTTGCACAAACCTAATAGCGGCTTTTTCCCCTTACGGGGGCCGCTAAAAAACATTTGACCAATTTTGATAAGACTTGGCATAATTGTTTCTTGGGTACTAACTGGAACCGTGGAGTATGTATAGTTTCCGAAAAACAAACTAAAGACCCTGAAAAAAATTGCCCAACTCTATAAAAGTTTTGCTATCGTATGTGTCAAGGCTATGTTTACCATGTTTACATGAGAAAAGATCAAAAGGATCTAGATCTAAGGTAAAGAACTACACTTTGCAAACATAGTTTTTTTACTTTAAAACATGAGCATTACAAAATATAATCTATTAATTTCATTATTTAATAAAAATTAATAAATTGATGATATTTAAAATCTTAAAAGATTTTGTTTCTAAACCCATTAACATAAATTTGTTCCTTGCATTTGCGAATTTAAACGTCCTGGCGAACTTTATAATCCCATTTATTTAATAAATCGGGTAATCCCTTTTAATTTTACTTTATATCCCATTCATCTTGCACTACTTTCAATTTTAACGGCCCTCGAAAGAGGAAAAGACGCTATTACTTTTGTGAGGAATGTGTATCCCTTTGTCCGACTGTTCGTCCCGTATAGATCTCGTGAACTAAAAAATATTTAAAAATTTGAATCTATAATATTTTAGACCATTCAAAGTTCTGATGCAACTGCTATTTTTTTTATTTTTTGAAAGCGAAAAATCAAATTTTAAATCACTTATTTATATATAAAATTAGTTTCTTTCCTCAACAGTTTGTACGGGAAGAAGTAAAAGAAAGATCACTCTCTTATTTCTGCGGATAGTCCACGAGAAAACAAGAGGGCGGAGGAGAAAATGTAGTCTCAAAATAGCAGGGCCGGACCGTTGTAACCAAGAAATTAACTTTTTAAAAATTTCTACCTCACTTTGAAAAAAAAGGGGACTGGAGTAATCTACTCTGTAGTAACTATCGAGGCGAGAGTGCAGGGTCAACAGATCACTTTTTAATTTTTGCAAGTCGGACGAAGGGAGTTATCTTAGGTAATGTAAGAGGCCAAAAAACGAGGGGCGGTAGGGGAAAGTAGTATTCAACCGTCCCTAAATAGCAGAACCGGTCTTAACTATATTAGAGCCCTATGCGAAACATATTTCGCGGGGCCAAGTTTGATAAGGATACGGATAATAAGTGAAATTTAAGAGTTTGTATTAGAAAATAAATCCGTCTCTGAATTTTATTTCATTCTTTACTAATTAAAGCGTCTAGTGTGGTAGCTTAAATTGTTGCCACAGCTGGCTAGCATCAGTGAAATGGGAGAAATTTTGCAAGTAGCCTCTCCTCAGCATGCCCTATGCAGTAACTCCTCTTGGTGACAGATGGAAATTGAGGCTGTGAAGCCTCAGGTTAAACTGCAAGGGTCTCGGCCGAGGTTTTGCCCCAAGATGTGAGGCACGCATGGCCCGTCGGCGTGCGGACACGCCCCTGCTGCTCACAAACCAAACCCCTAGCTATAGGTCAGTAGCCTTGTGTGTGTCCCTGTAAGGTGTAAGGCTAAAGGAGTAAAATCTAATAGAAAATCCGGTCCTGAAGCCCCGTAAGCGGGGGGATAGAAGTAAGACTAATACCCTCTGGCAAACTCCAGCAGCCACCTGTCCCCAAATTGTGATGGCTTGCCATCCCTTTGGACCCGGTCAGTATGTAAGAGAGGCGTGTGCTGACGTGTGGGCAGCCCAGTACTCGCAATATACCGCCCAGGCTTTCCAACAGCAATGGAGAGGTCACTTCATCTCTAATAGTAATGTCTTTGAAAAAAACGCGGAGAGTGGTAGTTACCGGTGATAAGTTTCTAGATGATTGGTGTAACCTGGAACGCCAGGGTCCATTCTTGACGGTAGGAGGGGCTTTTTTGGACTCACTGTATAGCAGTGGTCTTTAACCTTTTTTGGCCTACCGCCCCCTTTTCGTATTTGTTTTCCGCCAGCGCCCCCCTCTAAGAAAAACACGTGAATCGTGAAAAGGCAAAAATGAACAAAATATCATCAATTTATTAATTTTTATGCAATCAATAACACGTATCCTGCAGGGACCGCATGCCGAAGGCGATCTTCTTTGGCGAGCTTAGAGTAGGAGAAGTTTCAGAGGTGCCCACTTCGTTAGCGCTATAAAGATCCACTCAGGCGCCATTTCACCCTCACTGGCATAGAGGAAAGTACCTAACAGCCTTCCCTAGCAGCAGATGTCCTCTGAAAGAGGCAGCTGGAGAGTTGTCACAAAAGCTGCGGGACAAACATTTGAGACTTAAAGAAATGTCATTATTGAAGTCGTTGAAGACAGGTGCAAAAGATGGAAAGGAAACTTAAATTGACCGCTAGCAGACGAAATTCGAAATGTTATGCAAGTCGCAACTAGGTTTGCGTAGTTATGTGAAACACTGCACTTAGTATTAATCTTCGGAATCAAAGGCATTGCCAATATTATCATTATAACAAAATTATGTCAAATAATTTGCAGTGATTACACACAAAAATTAATGTCATTGTCATGACTTTCTTTCAAATCCTAAGAATAGTCTCCTCTTAAATTGTTGAATATTAGGGCCTACTATTTTTCGGTTTAATTGTAAATGTGTTTATATTTTTAATTAAACATTATTATTGCTGAACTTACTACAAAGTGAAATTAAGCTAATGGGAACCCCGTGCCTCCTGCAGTCTGACAATATTAGAAATTTCAAGCTTTAAATTAGTCAAAGCAAGGCGAAGGTCTCATCTAGTGACTATATCCAGCCTATTTCTTTGCTTATTCATTAAGTTTGTTGTGCACCAAATCTAGGTTAACCATGTATGTTGATGGGAAAGCCAAAACATAATTCCATTTTCGACCAAAGTTTTGGGATTTTACTGAAACATTCAAATGCAGCCACATCTCTGTTGTGCCTCCTATGTTAAGCATTCTTTTTACTGAAGACATAATTTTGTAAACCTGTTTTTGATTTTGAGTTTTGAGGCACACCTGCAACTCAATTTGAACATCGGTAACAGATGTTTAATAATTGCTATTTATATATTTTTTTAAAATTTATTTATCTACATCCTAGAAGCGAATCGTAATTTCTTCATAGCGCATTGTTATGTGAATTGCAGATGTCGGTGTCTTTAGGCAGTAATTCATTTTTTAGCAAACAGGTTACGTGAGATTGTAAAACTCTTTAAATAGATTTATATAAGACTTATCTTCGAGTCTGAAGATCAGTGGTGAATGCAGTATTTCCCATGGCTGCACAGCCCTAACTGTGACCTACATATTGTGCCACACTCAGGGCAAGCATAACCATTGTCCGCAGGTTGTCGAAAACCAGAAAAGTTCTCATAAACTACAACATGTTGCTCAATATTACTGGGCATTTTTTTGATGCCAATTACTTTTAAAGGTCTTAACATGACATTTTTGTTTTCGAAATACTGTTCAGTTTCGATTAAGACATCATCTTATGACCTGTACATTCTAAGCGGCTATCACTATTAAACAGTTCACCTAGGCATAAGAAAATGACAAAAAACAAAAACAAAAAAAACAGAGAATCTTTATGTACCAAACAACAACCAGTTTTGAGGCTTGGTTGAGATGCTTGACAAAATTGACCTAACCATATAAGAACTTCGACGAATTAAAACGCCGAGGCTCATGTCCAGTACCTCAGATATAGGATTCAAAACGAGATTATGGACCTGATGGTTTATTTTCCCATCATCCTTGATTGCACGATTGATGTTAGCCACAAGGATGCCGTTTACATAGCATTTTGTGGAGTTCTTAGATTCAAAAGTTAAGCTGGAGAAAATTTCCAGTTTATGAAAAGGTCAATAGTACAGTACTTACGTAAGGTGGTATGTTTAGTATTTAAAAAGGAATTCAGTGTGAGTGGCGGACGATCCTGTTAGCTTGACATGTTACGATATATCCACAATATCTAGTCTACCCTTCCAGCGCAGGGCCCCGCATTTGACATTCGCCTAGGGCCCCACGCACTGGTAAGGCCGCCTCAGACAACAATCTAAGAGCCTAACATCTAACATCTTTTTCATTATTTGTTTATTTTTTTTTCTAGTGGCAATTCACTAAAACTATTTGCAATATTCAATTCCATAACACTCTGTCAATGTTTTTGTTGAAAAAAAAGATTAAATTATTCTATTTGAATGTTAGCTTTAACGTTTTTCTTAATTAACATTTACATATCAAATATTAACATTTGTTGTTATAAGAGACTTTAATCTAAAAGACGTATTATCAACTTTGTTTAACAAATCATGAACGTTTATTCGCTCAAGATCTAAGTAAACTAGATACCCTTCGATTTCAGCAGAAGAATAAGAATTTTAAAATAGAAAATGGGATTCAGAAACTTAGATTCTAAAGTTAAATCAGAAGCAAGCTAATTAGGCCTATACTTGTATATTTAGTTTGCTAGCTTTAATTTTCAAGAATTGTTTTATTTGTTTTGTTTCAGTGCACCTTTAGTTTCTTCTTTCCCCCTTTATACTCAGCGCCCCCTTACCGCCCCTTTTTGTGCCCAGCGCCCCCTTACCGCCCCTTTGGCTTCCAGCGCCCCCCAAAATCTCGAAAACGCCCCCAAGGGGGCGATATCGCCCCCGTTGAAGAACACTGCTGTATAGCTACTGCTTGCCGCTTGCCCTAAGCCGAGCAATTCTCGGACAATAAAGTGCTATCCCGCCACAGCTTGCCGCACCACTGCGTGCTTGGAGCTAGGGCAAAATCAAAAAGCAAGCTGCTCACTCGCACCTGCCAATACAATCAAAAGAAAACCCTCAACATTAATGCGTTTCGCAAGCTGGAACATACGGACAATATGTCCTGGCTTCACTACAGACCCTGGACTCGTCACTGACATGCGTCAAACAGCTATCATCGACAGAGAACTCAGCAGACTAAACATTGATGTGGCCTGTTTGCAAGAAACCAAACTGGTAGACAGTGTATCTCTTATAGAAAGCTATTATACATTCTACTGTTATGGGAAACCAGAACAAAGCCCTAGAACTCATGGCGTCGGCTTCGAAATAAGAAACAGTCTCGTCCCCTGCATTGCGATGTTTTCCATTGACAATGAAAGAGTAGCACACATGAAATTTTATTCACCACAAGGTAAAGTTAATATAATCTGTGCCTTCTAACCAACACTTGCTGCACAGGAAGAGGACAAAGACAGATTATTTCAAGCTCTAGAGAACGTAATTAAAAGTATTTCAAAGTCCGAGCACCTCTTTATAAATGGAGACTTTAATGTCCGTGTGATGCATGGCCAAAATGCTAGGGACCTCATGGTGTTTGCAAAATCAACGACAATGGTCAAAGTCTACTTTAGTTCTGTAGCTCTCATGAACTTTTGAATTTTACAAAGCTTAAAATCAACTCTTATTCTTAGTGCGCTTGAACTTCGCTTGCTTGGCTACTTAGAAGGGGGCTTGAGGTTCGAAACCCGACACGGGCAGAGTTGTGTTTACTGAGCGCCTTAAGGCAGCACGTAAAAGCAAATCCTAGATACCCCCTCACCCACTGGTCAACAAATGAGATTGGACCAAAGCGCTCTGAGCATGCTATAAGAATGAAAGTAGCGCTACATAAAAGCTATAATAACAAGAATAGAGACTAGAATCAGATTAAACATCTAAATATACTACTGCAGAGATCATATGCGGTATTAACTTATAGCGTTGCACAAAAAATATGGTTGTATATTATATAGCCTTCGTAACTTCTATAGAGAAATGACTTTATGTCCAGCCTCAGAACCCATTATCGATACATTACGGCTGACTACATATGCATTTTACACAAATTTAAAACCAAATATAAATGTTTTATAAATTTATTAATTAAAAAATCAAAACGGTCAAACTAGAGATTCCGTCGTGGGTTAACACGCTAGTAATTCTTTTCTCAACAATATACATCAACTTTTAATTTCTAGGCAAATAGTAAAAGCCATTTTTGAGACCATAGCCTATGTTGGTACTTGGATCCATGAAGATCTGACTTAAAAAGACCCACTTTCAAAAGGACTAAAAGGACTAATATTTGTATATTTGTATACATGAATTGTTGAAGTATTATATTTTTTTGTATATGATAGACATAAACTATTTAGTTTTAGATCTAATTGTGTTTATTATAATATTAATAATATAAATATTAAACGTTACATTCCTGAGAAGTTTTAGTTTAAAAGCACACTGGGACTGGGTATATTGCAATACATCTTTTCAAGTCACAACTTCATGGAGGGTAGCTGTGTGGGCGGAGAGTGGTTGGGCTAACACTACTACCGATAGCATTTCTAGCTAACTTCTGCTATGCAGAGTTTATTAAACGTTTACTAGTAACACCCATCTTTTTAAGCAATATGTGTTTTAGCTGATCCATTTAGTTTGAGAGCCACTGAAAAAAATGACACTAAAAAAATTTACCTAACAGAGTTAGTGGAGCATATTTTAAACAAATATTGTATCGTTATACATTTAACAGCTCATGTTTACTTTAATGTAGTGATTAAAGCAATCGAATACGCAAAGTTTGGTATCGAAATATTCATTTCCACTTAAACATTTAAAGCTAACTCGATTCTATACACACAATTTACATGATACTCATTCTCGTATGCCATGATCTGATAACCTCACATACAATCAATTCTTAACTCTCCATATCAGGATTCATTCTCTTCGATGAAAAATCATACTCACACGTAAAACTTCACAACACAGTGTCCTCATATTATTCCATTCAAAACTTTTACATGAAAACGCCTATGGAAACAATAGAGTTGTTACTCTGTCATGTACATTGACATACTGTACAATACTGCGCTCTATTTAACACATGCGAACGTAATGATAGATACATTAACTTCCTTTTGTCTTTTTTTACACAAGGCTCCTATAAGCGTAGTAAAATAAAGTAAAGTGAAGTTCCCCTTTCAGACCTAGTGTATATAGGGCAGATGATGTAAATGTAATATGATGCTGTGGCCTACGGTTAACGAGGGTGTCATGTGACCAGCACAACGACCGACCACCTTTACTTTTCAACAGGTACCTATTAGAGCTGGGTGGACTCAGAGACGCCAAAGGATCTCGAAAGAAATCCCAGTCTTCACCAGGATTCCAAGGGACCCCCTGTTCAAAAGGCTAAGTGCTTTACTGCTCAGCCACCGCGCCTCTAAAACTAATTCTCACATTTTTGTCTGATATTTAGTTATGACAATTAATGTTGAAAAAGCGATTAAACGTAAGGGCACAAGTTGTTGTTTTTTTTTACTACGTGATGTCCGCATATCAACTGTACATTTATTTCTTAGATGATTTATCGACTAATAGACCAGATTTTGTCAGCTTGCTTATAACATACCTGTTTGAAGGATCGGTTACTTAGCGTTGGATGTAGCAGTATGTTGGTCACTGCTTGGTCTGCGTTGTCACGTGGCCTACTGTTTTCGTCTCTAACCTTAATGCTCGTAGACAATCCATGTTATTATTTTGACAAAATGTTAAAATCATAAGGTGTTACCTTAGTTTCATAAGGTAACACCAATGTTTATAAATACTTATATATATATATATATATATATATATATATGTATATATATATATATATATATTAAGTAACTTATGGGTAGGCACTCAACGAAAAGGAAGGCAACTCAAGTTCAACAGGAAATAAATAGTTGTGTTTATTCCCTTGGTCAAACACATAACATCATTCAGTTTCCTCGGAGTCTTACTACTAATTATACCAGTCCTTTGCTACTTAACACGAATGTGGACCAATAACAGCCTTCCCCGCTTTGCTCCAGGTCCCTACTACAACCTTCAGGCAGCACAAAAGTTGGCTACTAAAACTTCAGACTCTTCACAATCACTGATGCACTGTTCTTTTCTCAATCCTAGTGTCTTCCTGTTAACGTTCAATAGTGCGCTCGTGAGCACCACAAGCACTAGTGCAAGGCAGGGTTACACCAATATGTTAACAGCATTAGGATTTTCTGTGTTACGGTTTGCTTGATTTTGTTCTATATTTAGATAGATTGTATGCCTCGTTTTGAAGGCGGGAAAAACATATATTTTTCAAATGTCAGTTTGCTTTTCCAAAGTGTTTATCGTTGTGTCTAGTTTTTCTATCCTGACATTTACCACTGTGACACAATGTCACGAAACACATATGGGTTTCCTTACATTGAATCATAGCAATACATTGCACTTTAAGAGAACTAAATATATCTATTGATTCATTCTCGTAAAGTAAAGTTTCATGTTCAAACCTTGTTGTCTAATAGGGCTGATGATGTAGAGATCACCTGTATTTGTGGCCTGAGATGAACAAGGGTGTCATATGGCCAACACTACGACTTTTTAACTGAAAATATTTAAAGAGGCGCTGACCATGAACATGAAATCGACGATGATAGTGACATCTACCGTAACCATTTTGATTACCACTTTGATAATGTAAATTATGACTAATGGAAGACAGAAGTTTGTTTAAGACGAATCACTTTTTAGCTTTGATTACATTTTGTATAGTAGAATTATAATTTGTTTTATTTTAGCATACACGTTGGCTCTTCCGCGATGTCAACTTCAAATAAATCAAACGGAGGTACTTATCAAAGTAATATGTAATCTGATAACACCGGCAAAAGGCCAAACAATCAATAGAAGTTAGTCGATGCTAATACTGAATGTCGAACAAGTTTAATAGCAATGAAGGGGAATGTTGAATGTCAGCTAACTTTATAAGCTCATAAAATGCTACCGACGAATGTCAGTGTGACGGGTCGTCGCGTTGGACGTGAATTAGCTTGTTTGGTGTCTAGGGGATGATTATTTTTGAAGCAATCACACACTGACCCATCAGCAGATAAATCGGGAGCAGACACGCAACGAGACAAGTAATAGAAGAGAGATACAAATGGTGATAATATAAAGAATATTCATTTACATGAATATTTACAGAGAAAAATAAAAAGGGGGAGGGTTTGTATCTAACTCTAATCAATGCAATATTTCATCATCACTCTTGCACTTAATGAGAGAATATGTCACTTTGTCCTTGGTACTTAGCTATTTATCTTGATTGGATCGCAGTTGTTAGTATCCTGGCTGACAGTGGCGTTTCTAGCGGGTAGAGGGACGCCGATGATATAGTCCTTGTGGAGTTTCAGTCCAAAAGTCCAAATATCTGTAGTGGGCACAGTAGGGCGGGTGGCCGGCTTCCGTGGGCACAAGTGTACTGCGGGCAGAGCGGAGCTGCCTTGGGCAGCGTCAGGCGCAGGATAAGACCAGTGAGTTGGCGAAGCTATGGCGTCTCGCACAGAGCGGGTTTATAGAGACGTCGTACCTAATGGGCTGACAAGTGGGTTGTCAGATAGGCAGGCTTGAGTCGATAGCGCCAAATGATTTGATGAGTAGTGATCTTCAGCGCTGAAAAGCACTTATCGATACGTGATACTCGTAGTAGATCCAAGTGATCAGGCGATACTGATTAGTACCAAATAGGCGAGTGTAGTATTGGCTAGCGCCAAGTAGATGTATGGAACTCAATGCAAATAGGTAGTGGTCTAAGTATGTAGCAAGTAGTGTTGGCTAGGGCCAAATAGGCAGGTGGTACTCAGCGTAAATAGGCAAGTCCTAGTAGGTAGTAGATAGTTGGCAAGTAGGCAGACACCTGAGGGAGGCTGCGGATAAATAAAGACAAATTAGGACATGTCTCTCATGCATCTTATCGATGCCCTCGACTGAGGTGCATTCGTCAGATTGGTGAAATTGCTTTAGTGCACAATGGGGGAAAATTATGACAAATGGAATTTGGAAAAATAGAGGGCTGACAGTAGTAATATAAAAAGTACATAAAAAGGGGAATAATAATATGAAATATACATGAAAGGAGAAATCTCAATTAATCTCAATTAAATACAAGTAGAAAGAGCATGGGGTGGGGAGAGAGGGGAGAAGTGGACGATGGTCAGTGACCATGATGCTACTGTTTACATGAATAATGGACTGGAGTGGAGCGAGTGTGTCCGTTCAAGGGGAGGGAACAACTCTAGCAAAAGCAAAATGAATAGAATTGGGAGATAATCCATTTATCTCTACTAAGCGTAGAGTTGGTACGCTGGTCAAAATTATCACAGCGGTCAGCCGAGATAAATGAAATAAACTAAGATGTACACACATGTACAATGTTGCGTCACTTATCAATTGAGCAACGTAGCAATAATATTGCCGACATAGGTGAATGTAATATATAAATATATATACATATGCAATGTTTAAGTTTTAAGAAATACAAAATGCACAAATTAAATATAAATGAACTAAATAAAACACATGATAGTATCCAGAATGAAATATACACACAAGCTAGTTGTATGGAACTTGTGACTAAGTTCGGCTTAATTAACTCACCTTCAGGTGTTCCTCTAAGAGTAAGAATAAATGAAATAGCCCAGACTTGTGCGCCAATGAGGGAATGAGAGAAGCGAGTGAGAATAATCTATCTTATAATGGTCGGAGTAAGATCCGAAAACAGGAAATGTGATAAGATAGGGATTATCTCTCATGTGGTGGGCTCGAGACGAATTTCTTTAACATATTGGGAAAGTCACTAGGCGTGTGGACTCGAGATAAGGGACACTCCTTGGAGGGTCAATAGACGTGTGGCCTCGAATAATCTCTTTGATTAAGGAGAGGCGCGGGTATGGATAAAGGGAACAATCCTACCCAGACGGTGTCGACTATCAGTTGGACATCCGGCGCATAAGATCCAAGTAAGCGATCGTGCGTTTATCTCTGCCCCGGTCAAGGGGAGATAAGCGAAGAGGGGTGACAGTCATGGACCATGAGGTAGACTTTAGTCTAGCGTAAAGAGGAAATAAGGCATAGAAAGGGGGAATAATTAAAATAAAATAAATAAAGATAAATAATAATTAATGCTGTGACAAGAGTGAGCGAATCTGTCAGCGAGTTTTTGACTTGTCACAGTCAGCCCACTCTATAGGCTCATAAAATGCTACCTTCGAATGTCAGCTAACTCTACACGCTCATAAAATGCTACCGTCGAATGTCAGCTAACTCTATAAGCTCATAAAATGCTACCGTCGAATGTCAGCTAACTCTATACGCTCAT
>JADKLZ010079391.1:5668576-5695138 GCA_021533235.1 Biomphalaria straminea
GGGGGGGAGGGGAACGACCTGAATTAGAACTTGTGGCTCAAATGTCTCTCCTAGTGAGGTACTTACAACTAGAGAAGACTGTATAGTTATATACTGTTTGTTTCAATTTAAAGAGGTAGCCTATAAAGGGGACTAATTCAGCTTATACCACCACTTCAGTTAAGTACAACTTCTTTCCCTTGTTCAAGATACCAAACAAAATTATTAATTACCAATAGTTAATTAGCTGATTGGTTAAATTTTTTTATTCTTGTGTTGTCAGTTAAAAGAAAAAATTGTAAAATTTCAGCTTGATCCGAGATTAGGTGTTGAAGAAATAATGTGTACAAACTTTTTACCAGACAGACACATAGAGAGAGGTGATATAAGCTTTTTAATTACAAAATAAAATTAGTAATTATAGCTTAAAATGAAGGACTGGATTAGTTTAATAAATGTCTCACCAGCATGGATTTTTTTCAATGTTTCATATGTGAAAAAACTAGAACCAGAGTAGGGGATAGATCCCAACATGGTGGGAGTGAACCCTCTGTAGATGGACCTGAACCCTTCCTCTCGAATCATTTTCATAAACACCTGACCAATATGGCTGTAACTGTTGAGTCATAAAAAAGCAAAAACAACATTTCATCAACAAATGTAGTTATAACAATGTTAATATTTTCATAAGTTAAATGGGGAAGTCTAAAGTCTGAGGGAGATATTTGTCTTTGTGAAGAATACAATTCCTCTTAGCAAACTAAATCATGAAAAGATTGGTTCTATATTTCAGGCAATAATACACATTGTTAGGCACTCCCAAGCTGTGTTTGATGTAGATCAAAGGAGTTACCCTACAAACAGCGAAATCAAATAACACAGGGGAAAAGGCCAACATTGTTAAGTTAGTGGATGCTGATACTGAATGTCGAACAAGAAATTTAATGATAACAAAGAGAACTGTCAAATGTTGTCATGCTAACTACATTCATAAGACTGCCACTCTTTACAGCCATCAAAAGTAGTCTCTTTGCATTTCATTATTCTTCATAAAATCCTTTTTTTTTTTACTTGTCGTGTCATCGTCTATAATTCAAAATTTTCCATTTCTATGAAACAAATAGCTAATTCCCAATTGTGCCTCAACAAAATTATAATCTAAATTCAATAATAAATTCACAAAATTGTACTTCTTCTTCTAGCCAGCTTTATTACTGCTGAGCTGTGAGCTCTTTTGCAGAATTGCCAAGGAAAAAAAGTGTGCTGTTTTCTTCAGTTGTTCAGCACTGCCATACAGGGTGTTGGTCATGTTAATAATAATAATAATAATAATAATTTTATTTATAAAGCGCTGTTAACAAACAAAAATGTAGGCTCAAGGCGCTGTAAAAACATTACAAACATAAACATATAATATGACAAACTAATCTAAAAAAAGTTCTAAACAAATAGGTCTTAATGTTCTTCTTAAAAGTGGTGAAGCATGTTGTCTGTCTCAGATCGATTGGGAGTGAGTTCCAAACCTTTGGTCCGTGAACTGAAAAATGTTGGGCTGTAGTGGAAGTAGGGTCTGCCTAAGGTGGATTAGGGAGGGGCATTCACGAAGGATATGGTTTACAGTTTCATAAGGGTGGGCGCAGTGTCTGCAAAGGGGGAGTTGTATGGAGTTTATTTAGTTCAGATGGTAATTTAATAGAGGTGTGTGTCCTGTAAAATTGTACTTAACATGAAGCTTCAAAGTTATGAACTAAACAGACTGTTTTGTGGGCCCTAACACAAGCTCATCTCCTCTACCTAAAATTTTTTTTTATCTGAAAGTTCTTAAAGCAGAAATAACATAAAAACTTTTCCATTTCTTTTAACTCTTGAAACATGTTTACTATTCTGTGTAAAATCTTGAGAAGCCTGGTTGAGACCATACACCACATGACAATAGCTTATGACACATGATCCCTGCAGTCTTTGTTATGACCTTACCAATACTTTTTTCAATGTTTAAAAAAATATACTAATAAAGTTTGTTAATGATCTTAGTGGTTTAATTGTTATGTTGAGAAAGAATAACAATTGGAGTTGCTATTTGAAAAAAAACAACAACTGGGGGAACAAAAAGAACAAGATTTAAAAAAAAAAAAGTTTTCTGATCAGCTTTAAATTGCTACATTAAAATTTTTTAAACTTACGTTTCCTTTGGGGTGACTGCCATCCTGGCTCTGCACAAGTCTAATGGATAAGTAAATGCTACGGATGTAACTCCAGCCAGTGAACCGGCCAAGAAACGTAAGTGTGGAGGAAGATGTCTAGAAAGCAATAAGAAATTATTATTAACTAAAATACAAACATTTCTACTTTTCAAGATATAACTGTAACATATATTTGAAAACAAAGCATAGTGAAGCTGCAAAGACCTTCACTAGAATCCTAAGAGTTCAGGAAAACTGGAAGCTCACTTCAATGACCAAAGTGGAGGTTTACTAGGCATGTGTGTTGACCATGCTACTTACTGTATTGCAGTGAGTCATGGTCAACCTATGCAACACTTGAGCTGTCTCTGTAGGATCTTAAAAATCACAAGGAAACAAAAGTTTAACACTGAGATACTTGCTCAAACAAATTTTCCTGGGATCTTCACAATCCTCAGACAATGCACTGGCTTGGTCATGTCCTTTGGATGGAGGACAATAGTATCCCTAAAGTCAACCTATAGGGTCCACTTGCTCAAGAAAAACCAATTGTGGATTGAGATGACCAAAAAAGCTATGGATAGCAAAAGAGCAATGGCTTCTGCTCGGGAAGAATAGCATGCCAAACGAAAAATAGCTGGCTCCTCTTCCACAAAACAAATGTCACCTTAACCTGCAATACATGTCGACAGGAATGTCTCTCAACAATAGGGCTCCTCAGTAAAATGAAAAAGTGTTATACAGGAGGATTCATAGTCATTCTACGACTGAAGAAGACCAACTATACATTTCATTCACAGTGTAACATTAACCGTAACATTTCATTATATTCATTTCCCAGAATAATAAAGTTCAACTTAATGAGCTATAATACCAGCTTTTGAAAGTAACAAAGAGAATAATAATGAAGAAATTTAAACAAAAGATTCAAACAAAAAGTTATTTGAGTTTCAACCCTATTCTATTCATAACTATTTAGTAAATTATTTTTTGTTATGTATAAAAATGTAGAAGTCTTTTTGAGGAATAAAATTAGAAATATTCTATTAATACAAATGAAGTTTACAGTTAGAGAATTGTTGCTCTCTTTGCTTTTCATAAAACCAACAGTAATCCCAACAATGACATTATGAAGCTTTACAAAAGTTCTAAGTATCAATCAACTTACTTTTTATTATTAAAGTTGAGCCAGAGTTTATACTGCTCATGAGCACTGAACTGTATAGCTGAATAAGGAATAATTCTAATCAGAGTGGCAGAGTTACCCCTCCATAAGGACAACACTCCTGATTCCTTTACAGAGTTGAAAAGAAACTTGATTGCTACCCTTATGGAAAATTTCTTATTGGCAACTGAAAAAGAAAAAGTTATCAGATTTATTTGCTTTCAGTCATTCTGTCAGTTAGTTTTGATCTAGTCTAGCTAACTATTGTGAACTAATGGGCCACATTCACCAATGGTAAACAAACAACATTGAGTCACAAGCTTCCCTCTTCTATACAACTTACAACCTAATTTCAATCAATAGTGGTTATCACGTGACCATTTGTTTTGGTGAACAATGTCCATTCTAACAATTTCTGATTTGAGTAATGTGTGCCATTAAAAAGAATATATTTAATCAGAAATATTGAGCTAAAAAAAAAATATTGTTAGAAATGAATCAAGGTAGACAACTGACTAGTTTAATAAAAAGCATTGACTACCATGTCCGCTAGTTACCAAAAATGTGAAATTTACTAATGTTGTGTGACATTAAAGCATGAGAATGAAGCGTTTTTAAACATTTTATCGATGAATTCAAACTATTAATATATACCTGAATATATTTTTCTTTAAAACATTTGTAAAGTTGTAAATGAATTCAAAATGAAAACAAAGCATGGCTAATGTAATCATCAGCATTAACAACATTTAGCAGTCTTAAAAAATGTCCAGTTTATTATACAGATAAATGACAAGAAAAAAAGCATGTACATCTCTTTGGCCTTCTTCAGTGGCAAAGTGACTATGGATCATCTCAGAGAAATGAGATGAATGCCTGGGCCTTAACTATGGTCAGAACAATGTCAGACACATAGCAGTTCCCTCTCTCTCCATGCTGAAGATGGATCCAAAACAAATGGGAAGTGCTGACACAGGTTGGGATCAGCGCCATCAAAAGTTCTGCCATGGTAAAACACATCATATAGTTGCAAGGCATCAGAGATTTGAATTCAGAGTGGGAAGCCAGTCAAAGGTTATGATCCCCTTCACTCTGTTCCAAGCTTACTGGTTTAGGTGCTAGTTACTGGCCTTTGCCCCTTCTGTTAGTGAAAACAGTTCCACTGGACCTAATATCTAAGCCACATATAAAGACCAGTAGTTGGACTGGTTGTCAGAGGCTATTTAAAATGCATTCTGTTGGAAGCATTTTATTGACAATGGAAGGCTTATATTCATTACAAATTCAGGTATTAACTTTTCTGAACAAGCATATGCATAACAAAACAATAATATACATATTTGCTAACTCAAATAATCTAAAAAACAAATGTTATTTGGTTCAAAGAAACTCACTTTGAAAATTGATTTTGGTTCTGTCCAATGGTGCTATTACAGTTTTAGCAAGTGCACCAGCCATAGCACCAGCTATCAAAGCTGTGAGCACTTTTTGCTGGTCCGCTACCTAAAAAACATGCATTAATATAATAAATGCAACCATTTTACATAGATATAGATCTATGGATAGGTGCATAAAGCATATAATCTATACCTGAAAAAAACTGAAACACAAGAAAAATTAAGATACTTAGACTACAAGCAACACCATGTGAAACTACAAATCATGACATAACACTTCATAATTTAATGACTTAGATTTCACAACATCCCTATAACAATATCCTGCATTTCTTTTCTACATCTGAGAAGATTACTTGAAATTAAATAAATTTTTGTTTCCGAAAAAAACAACTTTAAAAAGTATACTTTCAAATCAAGCAAACTAAATACATATGATAATAACAAATTTCCTTACATTTTTTAGGAACATTTCTAGGGGAGAAAAGTTTTAACTCTTTCTCTCCTAATTGACTATACCATCGTTGATATGAACTCATTATTAAATTAAATTAATGTTTGATTTATTATAGTTTACTCTGTGTTATATAAAAGAGCATGCATTCACATTTAATTCTATACCAAATAAAACACTTTCTGATAACAAAAAAAGGAATTGAACAGAGTAGTGAAATAGTAGTTAGCAAATGAAGAGTTCCCTCAATACGTGGAAAAATAATTATGGAGAGAAAGAGTTAAAGAAAGGAGTATGAAATTGTTGGGTATTGCAATTATTAATTAAAGTGGAGGTGAGCTATTGATAAAACCAACTTTAGATCTAGCATTGTGATGTTAAATGTAAACAAAGCTGTTGTAATATCAGAATGAAAAGAAACTAAATGTAAAAAAAACAGAAGAGTTACTTTTTCATTTATTTTATGCTCTTCCTGGTGATAATGCTCTTGTTCTTCCCGATGTTTCTGATCATCTCCATCCCTGGATTGCTCTCCACTCACAGCTAATTTGTTTCTCACAATGGCCATTGGTAACTTACGAACCTGAGGGTGAAAACAGTTTCTAAGCCTTTATTAAAAGTGGCATAGCCAAAATGTTCTTGATAACTTTATTTCTAAGTCTGAGCCATGCATATCAGATGTTTTAATTGTTTTTTGTTATGGGTTTGGCCAAAACAACTAATTTTTCCTTAATAGTCTTTGGAAAGCTACTAAAATTTGTATTGAAAATAAATAAATAATAAAATACAAGTATGACCCTTTTTAGTTCTTTTTGTCTCATTTGTTTTGTAACTATTTTTCTAGTATCAGTGAAAGAAGCAGGTACTCGGGTTACAAAGCAATAGAAAAATATATAATTGCACTGATTAAGTGAAGTTTTTTTTGTTTTTTTTTAGTTTTTAGTTTTAGGCACATCGGCACAGTGTAGGCCATGTCGTGCCTCTCTGATTAAGTAAAAGCAGCAAATACTTTAACTCTTTCTATTCATGAGACACTTGATTAGCCTAACTAATGTTTATTGGATGTCTTTGCTCTGCAAATGAATTCAGGTTGTAGCAAGAAAGATGGTCAAACTGTAAGAGCTGATCAAAAATATTAACAGGCAGCAAAAAAACAACAACATTTTTTAGATTGTTTTTTTTTAATGAATAGGAAAGATATGCTCAAGGTCAATACTCTAGTAGATGTATTACACAATGCTTTATACAAGATCATGTTCTGGGAAGTAAATGCCTAGGGGTTAAATAGTGAGAAGAATTAGTATTTGGGAATGGAATGACCAATTGTCCACTACTTTATACTATCAAATTTTTTTTTTCCCGGATGGAGTTTCTAAAACAGAGAAATAAATCCTCCTTTAATTCCAGAATGTACATAGTAGCAACTCCATCAAGATTTTAATCTAAGATTGCTACCATTACCTCTCTCCCACAAATTAGGACCTTGTCTACATATAGTGTTTTTAAAATGTTCATTTATTTAGTTTTTTAAATATGTATAAAATGGTTTCATTTAGAGTTAAAATCACACATTAGTTTTATATCATCTGATAGATATGGCTCAGTGTTTCTACAAACAAAATAGAGAATTTGTAAGATGTCTAAAGACCTTCATAACAGCTGCCAACAATAAACAGGTGAAATAAAAAAAGAAATTACTGTATATAGTTAACAACTGTAAGAAAAGTCAATGCATGACTATTTATTTGTATATTTATAAATAAAGAGGAATTAGATCATTGCTGTCTTCCTTGTTACTTTCTCAGTACACTTCATCCACAAACTAACCTCAGAAGGTTTGACAGCCACTGGAGTCACTGTGTCTTTGCTGACTGCTACCATGGTACATTGCACATAATTGGTGAACTGTGGGAGCCGTTGTATTGCAATCTTAACAAACATTAGAAAGAAAAGAAAATTTATATTGTTAAAAGGAAAATGTAATAATCAATATAAAAGCAGGTTTCCCTCAGTCTAGTTACAAAATGATTTTCAAATCTTTTATCACATTACAAGTGGATTAGTTTACCACATAAAATCATAAATTTACATTTTATGAAAAAAAAAAAAAAAAACATTTTAAAAAGCATGTATTTTTAATTTTTAGTATTATGTGAATATCAATAATCAAAACAAGAACAAACTTTAATTTTTAGAGTTTTCAAAAGTTGATAGGGAATTTTAACTTAAAATAGCTAATGTAAGTTACAAACCAAAAAAATATCTGCAATATATTATCTCTTTAGAAATCTATGAAGCTCCATTGTATGAACAAAAAGTGATAGGTCTCTCATTTAAACCAAAGTGATTGAACTTAAACCACTTGCCACAAATGTCTTCTAATTATGCTTACAAACAAACCTGAGATATAAATAGAAACAAATGACCTAGCTTGACCCACTTATTATCAACTGAATTAGACTAAAGGTGCAGAGTAAAAAAAAAAAGTTTAAAAAATGGGACAAAAGCATTGAAATCACAGTGAAGTGGAATTCTCTTTTAATTAAGTTATGATATCAAAGGTTATTCAACACAGAATGTCTACAGAATGATTTATGAAGTGTATCTGGATCTGTCTGTACTTTGGTCACATTATAAAGTCCAAGGTACAAACAGGCATGTTTACTAAACTTCAGTCACCTTGTTCTACTTGTAGGAGATGTGACATACATAAGCCAAGAGTGACAGTGATTACAGTAAACTAGGTTGGAATGGGGATCTTGTCACACTCTAATTGTCCTTAGGGGGAAACAATTCTAAGGTGATCCAAGGAAAAACAGTTATGTAAAAAAGAAATCAATACATTTTCAAAATCCTTAACAATGTTTGCACAAAAATATCAAGAGATTTTTAAAAAATACATATAGTGTCTCCACAGATAGGAAACATAATTACATTTGGTATCAAAGACAATTAACGAAACATAATTACATTTGGTATCAAAGACAATTAACATTTTTCACTACTCTTGGCATCTAATTTTGAATGTATTCTGTAATGCTAAATGGATTGTAAATACTTTTTTTAAGTAGCCTTAAAACTAAATGCCAGAAACTATATTCAGATGAATAACTGCAGTGGTCAAAGTGCAAGCCTGTCTGAACTTTGGAATGACAATATAAGATATAAGGTTTGTTGGTCAGTTTGTCCAAGTAAATTAACTTTCAGTGAAAGTATTGTCTGACTTTGTAATTCAGAGATACAAATGTACTTATTGAATTAATTCAAGGATTGTATTTCTCTGCTCTGTGCATTTTTACTATATTTGTTTGAAAAAAAACAACAACTACAAGTCATCCTATTGTGAAACATACACAATTCCAGCATAACATTATGTGACAATAGAATTGGACAAATAAATACATATTACATTATTTCAATGGCATATATTGCTACATTGGGGAAGTGACAGTTGAGTGGTTAAGTGTTTGGCTTCCCCAATTGAGGGGTCTCAGGATTGAATATAGGTGAAGACAAGGATTTCTAGGACACCCGAGTCCACCAAACTCTAATGGTACCTGACATTAGGTAGGGAAAGTAGAAGTGCTCGGCACTTGTGCTGGCGACATGACACCCACATTAAACATCAGCCATAGAAACAGATCATCTGCCCTATGGATCACAAGGTCTGAAAGTTTTATTTTACTTTATATATTGTTCAATTCATCCAAAACCTCTACTGTCATCAAGGGGGCTTAGCATTAGTTTCTGAATTTCTGTGCCTCCATGTGTTGATGTTAAGTTCTATACGAACTTGGAAATTTTTCCCAAACAAAATAATAAAATAGAGAACATTTTTTTTTTGTTAGTGTTTATAAAAAAAAAAATTTAATTCTTCTACTGAATATTTTCAAAGCACTTGATTTAAATAATACTTTGCATATTTTGCTGAAATCTACAGTAGATACAAGAGACAAAATGCCATACTTTCTATTTTGATAGACTAAAATCTAATTCTTGAAAGAATGCCAGATAACAGGGGAGCAAAGATCGTATACCAACAAAAACCAAAAGGCAGGCGACCCAAAGGCAGACCCCGAATGCGTTGGATTGATGATGTGGAAGCAGATCTGCAAAAGCTTGGGGTTAGGGCATGGAGACGAAAGGCCCAAGAGAGATCCGAATGGAAGAATGTGTGCAAGCAGGCCAGAGCCCTTCAAGGGCTGTAGCGCCACTGGGATGGATGGATGGAAAATCTAATTCTACATATAAAATACCATGCCTTATGATTATTTTGTAATTTATTTGATTTCATTGTAATATAATAAATAATTGTTTCTGTTCAAAAGCATGACTTCTGTAAGAATTAGGTTAAACTAAATATTTCTTAGCTATTTGACTTAGTTATAACCATTAAATTCATTTATTTAAAAAGATGCAAGATTTTATAAAAATCAAAAGGTTGCTTTGCCTAAACTGTGCCATCCTTCATAAACTTCATTAATTTTTTTAAAGTTGCACATCACAATAAAATGTCTTTGTGATTGTTGTATACCTACTAGATTTAGACTGACCATTAAATTCATTTATAAAAAAAAATGAATCAAGAGATAACAGGCTTATAAGATTTTATAAGCATCAAAAGGTTGCTTTGCATAAGCTGTGCCTTATATATATACTGGTATATAGAAAGAAAAAAAAAGGAGTCAATTTAATCTACATTAACATTGATCTAGTCCCTATATAACCAAATCACCAAAATGTAGACCTTAATTTCAACGTATTAGTTAAACCAGTAGACCAAGATTTTTATTACTTTTAATTGAGGCACCATGGCTTTTCAGGTCAATTAGTTAGCAAAAATTCTGTATTTTTCAAGCATATATTCTTTCTTTTTTCCCCCAGGTCAACTTAAATTTTAAAATCGCCTTATGTCGTATAGCATTTTTATTTACACTTCCTTTTTTTTTTAGTGAAGAAAAAAGGCTATTAGCATCAAAAAGATAAAAAAATATATCTAGAATAAAGTGTGAAGTTTGATCAGATTAAGCCCACTAGCAGCAATTTTCACCTTTGGATTTTTATAGCACGGTAACGGTGTGACCTATGAAAAAACTGATGGTATCTCTGAATTCCTCGTCCTTTTGTCTATAAAAAAAGATCTTATTTAATTTATCACTAGGCTTAGTTAAAATTACATATGAGGTCAAAGAGGTGTAGAGTGGGTACCTCGATCGAATTTCTCCCCTAGTTAGTAATCTGGATCAAGCTGATGGCAGGCTCATTCAGATCAAAGAAAATATATCTAAAACATGTTTAATCTTTAAATTTCACTATGAAGTCATTTTCTTTTTACTCCAGCCCAAGAATACCATCCATTGCCACCTTTTCCATGCTCCACAATTTCAAATAGTCCCTTTTAGTTGATGAGCCATCAGACTTAAAAATAGCCATAAGCCCATGACCCATTTCCTTCACTACCGGAAGGTACAAAAAAAATATTTACACACCTCCTGAGTTTGACCTCACCTTCAACTTAGCCTTTACAAGGTAAAGGAAATTGTGTCGGAAGTGAAGAAAAAAGGTGCATGTGCAATAGCAATATAGTAGTAATTTGGTTAACATTCAATTTAAAAAGTTGTTGCAATAAAAAGTGAACTGATCAAACCTCTCGACAAATCAGGGCTGATCAAACTTCGCACTTTACTTCTCTAGCTAGTAGAGTCAATTTTTTTTTTGATGGAGAGAGAGCAATAAATGATTTTAATTTCCCTTATGTGCATGTGTAGATAAAATTACTATATACCACTATACTATACAGTGTACACAGCCTTTTCTCTATACTGACTATATACTATATATATATTCATATTGTTATATATTTCTGAATCTTCTGGCTAAATGTACAAGTAGACACACAAATAAAAACACTTCAAATAACTTGACAAGTCATTTTCCGGTTTCTTATCACTTTAATACCTAAATTCTAACAATACATCGACTGTATCGAGTGTAACGCCTCAAGTCCACTGTAGTTTTCTATAAAGACTTTTACTACTATAGTCCACTCTCTTCTACTGTCCTGCACAGTAGACCACAGTAACGACGACTACACTGAACAATAACTATCTGGCTTATACAGAGCCCCTAATCGCTCCTTTAAATTGCATAAACACTGCTAGTATCTTCTGAGACCACATGGGAGGAAACGTCACATACTGTCTTTGTTTTCACATGTAGATTATAGAGAAACACCTGTAGCAGTTTTTATCTCGCCTGACTCACACGTAGTGACCTCTACCTGTCACTCTAGAACAACACATAAGGACACGTCACATCCTGTCTTTGTTCATTGACATTTGCAACAATATTAATTAATAAAACTAAATTCAAATTGATATTTCCCCTTTTTTTGAAGACAATACCAAAATAAATGTAGTGTTGGGATGGAGAGGAAACATTCATTTAGAATAATTTAGATCTAAATTCTATACACTTTAATATAAAAGTCTAGACTCGTAACTAGATCTAGTTTTACTATTTAACTATCTTATCTTATACAATACAGACGTTACTTCAAAAAAAGAAGATGATTACGTCCTACGCGTGAATCCGTGATGCATTCAGTCATGCATATTATTATTAACCAATGACTTAAATTCTGCCAAGTCACTGGTTTTCCTGGTTTTTCCTAGACTAGTATAATATAAGTATTGTTAAAGTTAAACGTTAGATAATACTAAACTAAGTCCTGTCTAAGTTAGATTAACTTTTGGCTCACTCTATCTGCTATCTATAGTGACTATAACTATACTATATAGTGACATAGTCTATACACACAAGTCACAACTTCACAAGCAATATTTATAAATTATATTAATAAAAAAATAAGCTAGACTCTACCGTAGAGTGAGTCTACGCAACATAAATCAACATTTAAACGAATACTGAATAGTCAATACATCTACCCTAGTTTATATCTATAATAATAATACATCTAGAAAGATATTAGATCTTTACACTTACGTTATTATTATATCTAGATCTAGATCTAAATCTAGGAGCTGTCCAAAAAAAGCAACAGTCATACCAGATTTTAACCTACTTCGCAAAATGAACTATGTTCGGGTCAACGGTAAACAAAAACACAGAATGATCTCCCATTCATAACATTAATATTGTGCACTCTTTTTGCAAGAAAATTTTTATTTTGAGCTATCTAGTTGTTCTAGACCTATATAAATCCAAAGTCCTAAAAACTGCAATCATGTAGGCTATATTAATATTATTTTAGATGGACCTTAGCTATAAATCTACTTTGACGACGACTTAGTAATAACAAAATATAATAATACAATACAACTACGAGATCTAGATCTTTTTTTTTTAAACTTTTGTCCTTATTAACTAGATCTAGATCGATCAGGGGCGGACTGGTTATATTTATATGCCCATGCGCATTCAGGCATATGTCCGTTAGGCCCGTACCCAGGGCCGGCCTTTAAAATAGATAACTGGAGGCCCTATAGGCGAAAAGAATTTGGTGGGCCCAGATGAAACAGGTAGTGGTCGGAACTAAACTAAATTGAAAAAAAAAACTAAACCTAAGTTTCGACTAAAATAAAGTAAATAAAATAAAAGTTTATCATGAATTTCAAAACATACTTATACTAAACTTTAAAAAATTTATTAAACTATATAATAATAATATGCAAACCTTTTTTTTTGGGGGGGGGGGCGGGGGGATTTGATCTAGATCTTGCTTATCATGCGGCCGACTGTATGCCTAGGTATGGTTCGATCTAATTCTTTTAACATTGTAGAAATATTTCTTCATAATAAAAACAGTAATACAGGGGCGTAGCTAGGGATTTAGGGGCCCGGGGGGAAAGACATCTTTAGGAGCCCCTTAATTGCATTTTGACATTAAACATCATGACATAGGATAATGTACCTTAATAAATATTTAACACTACATTCTAGATTTGACCAGAATTCTAGATAAGAAAAAAAAATCATAACTTTCCACTGCATGTAGAAGTTCTGTGCATGGCTTCTATTGTCCATTCTTTCAGTAGTTGATTCAGAAAGTTTCTCCAACAGCTTGATGATTTTGTCGAGATGCAAGGAATTAAACTGCCTACGTACTACGTAGTGATACTTTTCTTCGACACGTTCATGGTCTCCTTTGTTTCCAGTGCTCTTATCAGGCTTCTTCTTAAAATGATAAGTATGATGAAATAAACTACCCTATATAACAAGTTTCTTTCCTGAGAGTAGCACGGCTCTAGTATAGTCAGCGCTATGAAACTTACTCCCTCAAATTGAGAGTAACCCCGAACGGAGTGTCGGAGTTAATAATCTGTGTAGAATACATACAACATGGTCACTCACTTATATTACAACGTGAAAAGTAAGATTACATGACAGTGGCGTAGTATTTAATTTATTTAAACAAACTAATTCCGGACACTCATTTGGGGACCCCTCAAGAAGGGTCCCGGAGGGATCTTCAAATTCTCCCCCTCCCCCCCCCCACCATATTAGCTACGCCACTGCAGTAATAAGAAAGATATTTCGTACATGCATAGACCAAAACGTTATATTGCACAATAAAATTTAAAAAAAAATGATGTGTGTTTTTAGCATTATTGAATTAAAACCTTTAGTAAAGAAGGGTAATTTTTTTAAGTAGGCCTACATATTAACTTAATATATATATAGCCTACCGGTAAAGTTTAAAATCTCATTAATTGATACATATTCATAATTCCGCATTGAGATGTGGTAACCAGAGAATATATAGATCTATTATAGAAACGAAATTGTTGGAGTGTTGTGAAACATTTGATCCGTTTAACTATTTTAGTGTAAATAGCCTAGCCTACATTCTTGACTAACCATGCCAATGTGTTATTTTCTTGTATAACTACTCACGCATACTTGTAGGCTTCCTACGTATGCCTAACACTCGCTTAGTGTTTTACAAATAACATAAAACCTTAATTTCATATTGGGACAAACAACGTTTTCGTTACATATAGCAGCCTTTAAAGAATGAATGGATGCGGAGGCGCGGTGGCTGCACTCATGGGTGGTAAAGCGAATATATTATATAGCTTCCTACTGAGGGGTACCGGGTTCGAATCTGCTGAAAGCTGTTTTTTTTCTATTATTATTATTTCGGGATCCTCTGAGTCCACCCAGCTCAAAAGGCGGTTGATAGTTGTGTTGGCCACATAACAACCTCGTTAACCATGGGCCACAGAAATAGATGACCTTTACCTCATCTGTCCTTATTAGCTCGTAGTATGACGACGCATTGTCTGAAAGGGGAACTTTATTTTTCACGATCGGATACTTTTCATAAGTTACACAGTTTTGTGGGCCCTAATCTTTGGTAGGTGTTATGACAGGGCCGATTTCGACAACCAGTCCGCCTTTAGACAAGATCTTGTTCTAAATCTACGTCGATTCAACTAGCTATTCAACTTATTCTAGGATTTGGATGTTACACAAGTTTTGAATCACACAAACCCATCACAAAGGCTACCTAAAGGGACCACAACACGCCCTGCAATATGTCGAGCTATTATAAAATGTCCGCCAAATATCTTGATTTCATGTAAAAGATCTATCCATTTTCCATCACTCTCTCTATGGCCACCGTCAGTCGCGAAGCGACTATGGATCATCTCATTTCCATGAGATGAATGCCTGGGCATAAGCTGTGGTCGGAACGATGTCGCCCACACATCAGTTCCCCCCTCTCCACGCAGCTGATGTATCCAAAGGAACGGCAGTGCCGATACAGTTTGGGGTCAGCAGCGTCGCAGGTTCTGCCAGAGTGTAGCACTGGGTGCTGCAAACTGCCTTAGGGTCGCCAGCTCCTGATTTTTCCTCAGGGTTGACTCCCGAAGCCTTTCCCTTGATTGGGTATAGCTGCAAGGCAGCAGAGGTTTGAATTCAGAGTTTTCCTTCTCCTAGGTGGGTAGCCAGCAGGGCCGGTCTTAGGCCACTGCAGCCTATGCGGTCGCAGTTGGCCCCGCGCTTTCATAGGCCCCGCGCTAATTCAAAGTCTAATTATTAAATTGCAAAATATATACGAAAAACTCCTGGAAATCTCCTGAATTTATTAAAATCTCCTGAAAACTCTTAAAAATCTCCAGAAAAATAGACAAAATTGTTAGTTGTTGGTGTCGATCATTCATTGCGAAAACGCAAATCCTACGCGCGATAAAAGAAAAAAAGGCATTGTCAGATTTCA
The DNA here is from genome assembly GCA_021533235.1 of Biomphalaria straminea. NCBI lineage: Eukaryota > Metazoa > Mollusca > Gastropoda > Planorbidae > Biomphalaria > Biomphalaria straminea. The sequence continues at coordinate 5,684,001 of JADKLZ010079391.1, forward strand.
TATAATAAAATGTAATAATCAGGCGAATTTTTAACCTTATTCGGAAGTTCTAATACTTTATTTACTTTCATAGTCACTGGCATATAAATACAAGGTTCATAAAGTACAGATCGCAATTTGAACATAGTAAAGTCGATTTTTTTATGATACAAAATCTTCACTTAATATCCTTATTACCACACAGACTAGGACCCGCAGCCAGTTTCGCATAGGGCCCCGCTATTGCTAGGACCGGCCCTGGTAGCCAGCCATGGCTAACGAGCCCCTCCTGCCCGAAGCTTACTGGTTAAGGCGCCAGTTACTCGCCTGTGCCCCTTCTCCTGTTAGTAAGAACAGTTCCGCCGGACTCAATATCTGAGCCACACGTGAAGGCCGGGAGTTGGACTGGTTGTCAGAGGCTATTTGAGACGCATGCCATTAGGAAGCATTTTCCATCACTACTAAAAAACAAAAGACCTGACTTTCCTTTGATAATTTTATAGTTGTCCAACTCCGTTCGGCATTTTCTTCCGAATCATTATGATTATGTGTTGTAGCCTATATGTGTCTGGACTGTCATTCAATGGTCCCGCGCCGTGGTGCGGAGGTTTGTTTGCAATGATCTTTATGTCTGAATGAACATCCGAAACGTGTCAACCCCCCAAAAAAAAGTATCCAGTCTGCATTAGTGGTGGAAAACAATAGGCATAAACCTATCCGCTAACTCACATTTATGGAAAACATATCATAATATGTATTAACATTTATTATTACGTACGTCTGCTCTAACCCTAACCCTATAGAGGTACCCTACGTTGACATTCAGACCGATATCCTAGCATATGTAGACAGACGCCATAAATATATTTCCCCAAGAGCCTTTCATAAATGAACCACCTTTGTCCAATAGGCCCTACATGCTGAAGTAGTTATTTCAGTTTCCTACAGTAATGTCTTTAAAATCGCCATCATTTAGTCTATATACCTATAATTCTCATTGTGTTATTATAACTTGACTATGACTCATCAGTTCGGTAGTAGTATTTCAGAGCTCTGGCAATTCTGAAAACTACTAGGTCTATGTAAGAAGCCCCAACGGCTGCTATGATGTTATTATTTAGACCAGTGATGCCCAACCTAACCCTAACCCGCGGGCCATTATAATTTTTGACATTCATCTCTAGGGCCACATGACCGAAAAGTTATAAAATGCAATTGTTCTGAAACTATTTTGGTAAAGACCTATAAATTTTATGCTTACCATGTTATTTGACAATTATATTTGTTTTGCCCGTCAGACAATAATTTCTCTTCTTAAGTGAGCAACACTGACATTTTGTGGTCTTTTCTTGATAAATATTTTCATGGATCCTCCAATTTCTAGGCATAGTTTAACAATCTTTTATTCACACCTCAAACCAAGAGATGCCACCATATTTATTTCATAATGCCGTTTTTATATTGTTTTATTAAACATTAAAAAATTTTGCCACGAAAATTAAAGTAGAGTGTGAAAATGAGTTTACATGTTTAGCTGACATATTCATATCTAATATGAAATAAGGTGAAAAAAGGTTCACTATACTGGTATCCAACGTGTTAAAAAGTTTTGTTTAATAATACACTAAATACAGATAAATTCTTTTTTTTTTAAATCTTTAGGCATTAAACCTATAACAGTCTTCACCATGATGTAAGGAACATTTATGCCAAGTTTTGTCGAGATCGGTCAAAACAGATTCTATTTCTACCTTAAATTCTGTTTTATATATATATATATATCAGATAAAACTAAAATCTTGATCATCACATGGATAAAGAAATTTTAAAAACTATATATGTGTAAAAGCAGAAAGTTTAAGCCCTTAATCAGGCAATGACCTTTACTTTCCAAACAGAAAGTAACTAATTTCATTTGAATCATTTTATCTCAACACATTTTACTATAGCAGGGTGACCCTGAATTACACGAATGAAATTGAGTTCATACTAATTATCAAAACAATTATATATTATATTAACTTTTTCATATAATTTATAAAGTTTAGAAAGTGAATGTTGTAGAGTTTATATGTAAAACAAAAGAACAAAAACACACAAGTTTTAACAACAAAGTAGTAAACAAGTGATTGTAGAATATATAGCAATAACATATTTTTTTTTCTCAAGAAAATACATTTTATTTGTAGGCTTTATCCCATTGTTAAGTTGTCCAGTTGTTTACAATAAAATGAATGAAAAAAAAAATCTTAAAACATTACAATGATTCATCTCATTACACTAATTAGTGGAGCAGAAGTAAACTATTCAAAATACCCAGTAATACAATAAACCAAAAACTGGTAATACAATAAACCAAAACTAATATCTAGCTCATTCTTTGCTTGTATACCAAAATCTATCAAAGCCAGTTCAGAGTATAATATCTTCAAATCAACAAAAGTATAAATAAGAAATAAACTGAGTTCTGTGCTGTAATTTCAAGATCTGTATAGTTCACCTGCAGTGATAAAAAAAATAAAAATAATGCATAAATTAAAAAATTCAGACATGTTACTATGAATTAATAGAGGGCAAAGTATTCATGTAATCTAATGAAATAAAAAGTATTCATTAACAAAAAATGATTGCTACATAACAAATAAAAAAATGCTGTGTTACATCTACATTAGACATTAACAAAATATTGCTTAGTTACTGAAAATGAAAAATATTGTAAGACTACTCTAAGTAGACCATGAAATAGTTATCTATAGCAAATGGTATAGTTGAAACAGAATCATCATTTTGGTGGTAAAAATTAAGAAATCAACTTACACAATACTATCACAAACTCCCAGACTTCATTTTATGTCAATCTATTTTGAAGACTGTAATAATAAGTGACGTCTCAATAGAATGAATGGTGCTGTCAAACCACTTCCAAAGAACAGAATAAAGTACACTGTCAGTTTGGCTTTGTTTTGGATGCCAAAAGGGAGATTCTGTAAAGAGAGAGAATACATTTAACTTGAAACACTAGGTGAGCAATCATTTTCCTCACATACCACTAAGATAAAAGTTACTTGATTTTAATTCTTGCTAAGATTTATTTAAAACTTCCCCCATTCAAATATTAAAAAAAAAGATTTTCTAATTCACATCCTATATTAGCCGTGTCTAAAGTTATAAACTAGCAACCAAGATATATTGTCATTTAGAGATGTCAAGTGGTACAACTCCAACTGAGGTGGGAAGCTGAAACAGTTGATCAAGTAGAAAAGGTGGGATAGCCATCTTTCTCCAGATAGAGGAAAACAAAGCCAACTTGTCACAGAAGATACTTCCACTGGATGGAGGGAGGGGGAAGAGTCTACTAAATATCGACTGACCAGGTACAGGTTGGCCTACAATTTGTCTAACCAAAGGCCTTGGTGTACAGGGATACCTGTAGAGCGAAAGCAGAACATAGCCCCCAAAGGACATTATGATGCTAGAGAAAAAAACTGCTGCAGTAACAAGATTGTTTTAATCTGTAGTAAAAAGAAAATTTAAAGCAAATAATTTTGAAGATAATAGTTATTTTCTGTACAAAGTATATATATGTTTGTCTGTGTCTACTTATATTCCACACAAAAATGTGTCTATGAATCATTATTTAACCCTTTCAGCACTAAGCAGTTGTCAGAAACTATCTACCCCATTCCTAAGATAGGGGATATAACTCTGTATCAGTTATTTTAAAAAATCAATTTTTTGACTAAATTGACAGAAAAAAACTAATAAAACCTAACTAAAACCTTCTTTTTATAATTAATAGGAAAATATAGACCTTGTTTGATGTCATAAATAGACCTACAGAGCTCAAAAACATTAAAATATCACGTCATTTTTAGTTGCCTTCCAATCTCCCATTTGACTAGATCTAACATATTCAATACTGGATCTAGCATCAATTTTTTAAATTCATTTTCACTACTATCGATCTCAAATGACTCTACATCACTTATCCCAATCATTATTTCCTTATTCTACAGCCGAAACATTAATATTCCCATTAAAATCTTATTCTATTAAGGCCTAAACTAAAGCCTAAATATGTTCCATTTTGTAGGCTAGCAAAAAAAAAACAACGTAATTTTCAAAAAATCATAAAAATCCATTCTAACATGCTGCAGATACAAAATAAACATCTAAAAATAGCATCAATATCACTCTTCTAGGCCAGAGTTAGTAAAGTTATTAATAGTTACTTAAAAACTAGCAGTGCGTGCATAAACGAAAACCTAAATCGGCAACTCCAGTTGTCTACCGGTAGATGCGACTCCAGTTGCCAAATGGTTAAGACCCCCCCCACCCAACAAAAGTAAACTTCATTTTTATTATTATACTACAATGCCAGTGGACAGCTTTTTTCTTAATTTCCAAAATGGCCACTATGCTGGTGGAACACAACTTTGAACATCCAAAACTGTAACGTCGTATAAACCTAGCACGTCAGACATTTACAAAGCTAAAACCAACCTGGAATTCTCCCCACATCTCAAGACTAAACTAAGAATCTTTAACTCTTAATGTCAAGGCTGTCCTACTGTATGGTTCTGAAACATGGCGAACAACTGAAGTGACAAGAAGAAAAGTACAAACCTTCATCAACAGATAAGTGGTACGACAAAGTAGAAAATACCAAACTATGGGAGATGAGTGGGCAGAAAAATATAGAGGTGCAGATCTTGGAGGAAGTGCAGATGGATTGTTACACCCTTAGAAAAGACACCAGCAACAAAGCTAAGCAGGCCTTACAGTGGAACCCCCAGGGAACAAGACGTGGAGGAAGACCGAAAAGAACATTGCGACAAAGTATACTGGAGGAAGCTCAGAGGACTGGAAAGAGCTGGGAAGCCATAAAAAAAACTTGCAAGAGACCGTGGAGAGTGGTGTGTTTTTGTCGAGGCCCTATGATCAAATGAAAAACATTTTTTTTTGCTCCTAATCTTTATAACATAGAAAGATAAATTTGGTATCATTGTAAACCTCTACATAACTAGATAGTTTCTCTTATTATATACTTATTTTGAATTTTTTGTCAAAGTACCTAGATAATTGCACTCAAAGTTAGGTCAAAATGCCACAAAAAAAATCATAACTTTCTGATATTCATAATTTATACACCATTGGCATTGGAAAGCTATGATATAATAAAGTATTTTAATGATGTATTGTAGTTTGTACCAACCAAAAATTGTTTTTACAAACATAATTTTTTTTTCACCTCCCTGTCTAGAGAAGTCTAAAAATCTCTTGAGTCTGAGACAGAACAGTGACTCTAGTCTACTAGATCTATAATTAATACAATAATAGATATAAAGGAAAAGCATTTAAAGTTATGAATCTAATTTAAACAATCTTACTGATCCAGGAATGCCCTCCTGTTGCCATCCCTGACTCCGCCTTGCAGCAGATGTAGTAAATTGTCTTACAAGTGCACGGGAGGCCTGACCAAACACCATTTTGTGTCTTTCAAGTTTCAAGGATATTAAGCCTGGTTGAATACTTTGTGCTGTAACCGGAATGTATGGCAGATTTTCTTCATATGGCACTTAGGCATAGCATTTAGATTTCACTTAAAGAACATAATAAACTAACAAAACTAATGCTTTTTAATGTTTTAATGAAATAAATAAAAAATAAAACAAAGATTAAAATATATAGATCTATAACAAAAAATCTTGAAGAAGTGATACATAGTCTGCATACACAAATACTACATTTAGGGTCCAACAAAATGTAAATCAATTCATAAAAAAAAGGAGCAAAAACACGATGATCTGGCACAGTAAAATATAAATTGTTGAGTAAAAATGTTTTTCAAATAAATTTTTTAATTTCTGGATTTAGAATCTATGTGCGATTCTTCTTCTTCGTTCTCATGTGCGATTAATAATGTTTTATCTTATCTTGCATAATAAATTACAGGCATTCTTTCAGAAGACAAGATAATTACGTCATATACGTATCCATATGTAAATCTAGTTGTGCATGTTATTGTTAATTAGACACTTAAACTCTTCAAGGAGGCTAATTATTGGTTTTCCTGCCTGATCCAAGCAACCCTTACCATGCTCCAATGACACTACGAAAAAGGAACTTTGTACTAATTCCGTAATTCGTTCTACCATACAGCCATACAAATAAGAATTGTACGTGCCTTTATCTCTGTGTCAGAGCTGGCCTATTTCATTAGGTCTTTTTTTTTTTTTTGTATTTGTAAGTTATGGTTCAGTGTTTTATCTATTATTGCTACTTTACAAAATCATGGCCATATTGACATCGGGCTAAAACGTCTAAATTCTAGATCAGTGGTTCCCATTTTTTTTTTTTTGTCTTGTAGCCCACTTGCAATGTTTTCTGGTTTTCAATAGACCCCTGCTGAACTTGTATTGATTCGAGCTGGTTTTGTGACATGACTAAAAGGCACAACATGTAAAAAGAATATTATATAATTGAAATATCTTATTTTTTTAGATTACGATAGACATATATTTAAGAATTTGTATGACAATTAGGCCTATTAATGTAGACGGGATATAGACTAGATCTAGATGTATGAAAAATGCGAAGGTTTTTTTTAAAGTTGCGTAAGTGTCAGCAGAAAGTACTCAATAATTTGTTTACAAAATGTATCAATCTGTAATCTATTAGTACTCTTAGTCTTATTAGGCTTAGGTCTTTAGGTATCTAAATTTCTATTGTTAAGACAGTCTGTTGTCATTGTCAAGTATATATTGTCCTATTATACGATTAGATTAGAGATCTAGAATTAAAATCTATGTCCAAGCTACCTAAATCTTGGCTAAGAATGTCTAGTTCAATACTAGGTGACACTAGGTCTATATATAATATATAATATAAGTATACTATAAATTGTATACATATTAATTTTTATTATTATTAATATTATTAATAATATTATTATGATAGTTCTATATTATATATTATATATATCATAGTATTATTATTAATAATATGTTAATGTGGGAATAATAATGATAATAATTAATAATTAAATAATAATAATTAGAGTTAGGAATTAGAGTTCTAAGTCTAAATCTATGACCGTAATCGGCGTAAGACGTCTATGTCCAAGCTAGAGTGAGAGTCACAGTCACAGAGTTCCATGATCATGCATAGAAGTTTAAATGTAGACAAGAACCTTAACATCCAAAATAAACAAAGCAAATTTAAAGGCCATAGCCTATAGCCAAAAAGGGAAAGGACAAGGTGGTTGAGGTTCAGCCCAAAAAACAAGATTTCACACATTTGTCTGTTTTTCCTTTACTTACTGGGCTTTAATAATTAAAGTGAAAGAGTCAGAAAGAATATCAGATCAGGATATTGCACAGTAGGCACCTCAGAAAATGCATTTTTGAACCTCCTAATACAGAAGAAAATGCTTGATCTAACAGTGGTTTCCCAGACCCAGTGGCGTAGCTACCAATGTGCGGGTGGTGCGGTCCGCACAGGGCACCAAGTGAACAGGGGCCCCAAAATTTTCCCAGTGTGTATTAATTTCTTTTTTCCCTGAAACGACTAAAAACAACTAATTGTATGGACATGAACAAACATAAACAACTGTATTTGTTTCATCTTCTGGACTATTCCTTCAATACAATGTAAGCTATAGAACAGTTTGAATCTAATTTACTAGATTTATTTTGGACACACGGTACATGTTGTTACTACACTGATCAATCTGTAATATAAAGAAGAAGAAAAAAAAAAAACTAAAATATATTTTTTTAGATGAAAAGACAACAACCAAGCAAAACTGAAAAGAGAACGAAGAAAAAGCAAGAAAAGAACAAAAGAAACAGGAAGGATTGTTCAAGAAATAATCACCCGATTTGAGCAACTTGCTTTCAAGCGAAAGAGGATTCAACGGATTGTCACATTTTCATCAGAAGCCTTCGAACTTCCAAAACAAGGTCCTGTTGAGCTCTTGAATTTTATAAAAAAATATTGAATATCGTCATCATGATTCGCATATTTCTGGCTATTGCGGTAAGAATTGCTACATGCGAAAGAAGTTTTTCCTAAGTTAAACTGATCAAGAATTACTTGCGATCAACGATGACAAAATTACGACTAACTAATTTGGCAATTTTGTCCATTGAACAAGATCTGGTGGAAAAAAATAGATTTCGATAAAATTATTGATATACTTTTGCCAACAAGAAAGCGGGTTAAATTCATTTGTAGTATGTTTATGTAAAAGTGATTTTTTTTTAATTAACATATTTTTGATTAATGAATACATATTATTTTGAACAAAAAAGTAAGGTTTCGCAATGTTATTATTTAGTTAGTTTTTTTTTTTTTTGGGGGGCGGGCGGGCATCAAGATGAGGTACCGCACCAGGCATCATTTACTCTAGCTACGCCACTTCCCAGACCCCCTAGCTAATAAGGGGACTATCATCTACTCTCATTTCACTAGTTTTGTTTTTACACATTATTTTGGATCTCTTTCCGAATTGAAGATAATTACATCCACAAGGATTTACAAAAAAAAAACTTTCAGAAGCAACCGCCTTTTTTTTCCCAACTAATGTCAGGTACCCATTAGAGCTGGGTGGACTCAGAGGTGCCTAAAAATCCCAAAATTAAATATCCCAGTCTTCACCAGGATTGGAACCTGGGACCCCAGTTTGGTAGCAAAGCGCTTTGATGCTCAGCCACCATGACTCCAGCATGTGTATCTTATCATATAATATTTTGTGTGTGCGTATAATGATAAGAAACTGAATTTTTATAAAAGTAATATGTTTATCATTATATTCTTTCTAGATCGACATGATACCGGTACTGTACAATACACTGGGTGTAATTTTTTATCTAGATTCTGATCATTCTCTAGACTGAGGATCTACCAATTTACATCTAGATCTACTATTGATCAATAACTGCAGTTTATACAGATGGCACAAATTTACCATGATTTTTGGTATGGAGCTGGAAAAGCCAAGATAAACTAGATCTAGACTCTAACTCTAGGTGTATAGATCTAGAAATAATCTTTTTTTTTTAACATTGAGATCTCATCATAATAAAGTTGTTATTGGTAATTATAAAATTGCAAGAGGAAATGGAAAATCAGGATGAAATCAACGGTATAATAGAAGGAACCTGTCAAACAATGTGTCCAGAAAAGGAAATGATTTTGTAAGTACATGATCTTAAACTTGACTTCTGCTGAATGCTAAGCTTAATAGATCACTAGTGCCTAGTTACTTATTCTAGAAGTTAGCTGCTTATTTTGGATATCTAAACCTAAATTAGATGTTAATAAGATCTTGATTGGGAAGCGTGGTCGAGAGGTTAAGTGCGGCTTGAGCTTGGCTTGCTTGGCTACCTAGAAGGGGGCTCGAGGTTCGACACCCGACTCGGGCAGAGTTGTGTTTACTGAGCGCCCAAAGGCAGCATGGGAAACCAATTCCTAGATACCCCCTCCCCCCCCACCGGTCCACAAATGAGAGTGGACCAAAGCGCTCTGAGCATGCTATAAGCATGAAAGTAGCGCTATATAAAAGCTATAATAATAATAATAATCTACTTAGCAGTCATACTCATTTAAAGCTGGATGCCATTCTCACTCAATAATTATAGATAGACCTTTTACTGTAACTTACCCTAATAGGGAATAAGAACTGGTATACAAAAAAACAGCATCAAGAAACAATGAAATATAATGAAATATCTTGCAAGAAATTGGAATGTGACATATACATAACAGAACTAAAATAATAATTACTAGCATACGCCGCTATTTCGCAGGGCAGGCCTTGGGCACTGCAACATATGCGACGCAGAGTGTCCAGCACTTTCTTTGGACCCGTGCTAATTTTTAGATGTATAAATTATTAAATTAAACTATGTTATAACATATAACAGATTTCCCGCAGCCTCTTGATTTACCAGGAGCTCCTGGAAATCTCCTGAAATTGCAAAATATAGGCCTACGAAAAAGTCCTGGAAATCTCAGGAAATTTATAAAATTGTTTGTAAAATAAAAAAAAAAAATATCCGGATATATATAGATGAAAATTGAAATTGGAAGTGAGATTAAAAGGGGGAAGCTAGAAGAAGGATATGAACAGGAAGCCAGTGAAATTATTATTTTAACGTAATTTGTGATATTAATTAAAGTACTTCTGAAGTCCAACCTGAGAGTAGACTCTATCTGTGTATTGGCATTCTCACTTGAAATTTTGAACTTTGAGAAGAAGAGAATTATATACACCACTTTCATTCACAAAATAACGCCGTATGCTATGCTATTTTGTGAATGAAATTAGTGCGGATTTGGATACACCATTTTCCATTCACACCATGCTGCGCCATGGGATCTTCCCTTTTTACTTGTTTGCTCAGCTGAACTTTTGAACTTTGTCGACTTTGAGAATTATCTATATAGATTTGTTATAAAAAATCCAAATGAGTTTTACATTTATTTCTAGTTTTGTAATGTTTGTTATTTGTTGTTTTGATGCTTTTGTCTACTATATTTTTTTACAAAGCATATATCAACTCTGTCCATCTGTCTGGTAAAAAGTTTGAACATGTTTTCTCTGATCAAGTTAAAACTTTTCACAATTATTCATTAATAAAAAAATTATTAAACAATTAGTTAATTATTTGTTGATGACTAATTAATTTGTTTTAATCACTACTTAATGTGAGATGTGAAAATTATATACATGGATTTAGTCCCCTTATTCTGTTGTGACTTGTTTTTCTCTCACTTTCCAATCTTGGATCAAGTTGAAGTTTTGCATAATCATTCCTAGTCCATAACAATACATGAATCTATCCACAAATTAACCAATTAGTTATCATTTAGTACTAATTAAATAGTTGTTTTACATAGCCAAAAGGGAGATAAATCCTTTAATTTTCAACTACATGGTAGTAATTAGCAGTTATTTCTCCTTAAATAAGCTTTAATTCTAAAAAGTATTATTTTTTCTACGCTTTTTTTTTAAAGTAAAAGAAATTCTGTTTACTAACATTAAACCTCATTTAATCCAGGAATTAAAATAAATATGACTTTATATAAAATTGAGTGAATTATATTCCATTTAATCATGCAGATGTACATTAAGGTTTATATGGTTCTCTTAT
>JADKLZ010079391.1:5710501-5732224 GCA_021533235.1 Biomphalaria straminea
TTTTAAGGTTTTCAGATTGGGTGCTAAATGCCTTGCATTCAAGGGAAGACTCGCCGATCAGTTTTTGTTTTTCATTTAAACCCAATAATAAACCCAATGTAGACGAGAAAAGTAAGAGCTAAATTTATTATTATTAATAATTCAATTGCTTCAGGCCAATAAGGCAAAAAATTTTCAGACCTACTAGTGTTAATCTCTATAGTTTCAATTAGGAGCGGACTGGGTATTGAAATCGGCACGGGCATTTCTATAGCCTAGGCCTACAATCCGGCCCACCAATTGGATGAAAGTTTGATTATTTCACCAGCTGACACCCCGTGCATTGCAATTATTTGATTTGTAGATTTATCATGTCCCCCTCCCCCCCTAAAAAAAAAACAACAACAAACAAACAAAAACGTTATGCATTTAAAATTTAGTAGTCGACCGGCGGGATAGCATACGCCGCTATAATTTCCAGGCAGGCCTTAGGTACTGCAACATATGCCACCGCAGTGGGTCCCGCACTTTTATTGGACCCGTGCTATTTTTTTAGTTGTATAAATTATTAAATCAAGTTACATGAAGTTAATTTCTTTTTCCAGTCTATATTTATTTATGTCTATGCTATTTTGTGAATGAAAATAGTGCGGATTTGGATAGAACATTTTCATTCACACCATGCTGCGCCATGGGATCTTCCCATTTACTTGTCATAAGTGAATTCATGAATTAAAAATACTATGAATGGAACTAAAAAATGGCTAATTGACCTTAATTTACGCGATATTAAGAATAGAGTTGCACTCATGTAACAATGCTTTAGAAAAACAAATTTGAATGTTTATTTGATTAAATGGACTATAATTAGTATGTTCATGTGCTAAAGCATAAAACTATCTCTGCGAAGAGTTGAATTCGAGTTTTAGATCTAGATCTAGGAATAGAGAGATGATTTACTTTTCGTAATCATGTCTAATGAACGAATGTGCGTAATTTGTGATATTAATTAAAGTACTTTCTAAAGTGAAACCTGAGAGTATACTCTATCTGTGTATTGTTGTTCTAGATTCAATAGTCTTACGACACAATAATCTGGAAATACTTTTAATATTTTGAAAAAAATTGAGAAGAAGAGAATTATATAAACACCACTTTCATTCACAAAATAGTGCGGATTGGGATGCACCAATTTCCATTCACACCGCGTGCTGCGCCATGGGATCTTCCCAATTACTTGTTGCTTACTTTTGACCTCGTCTTTTGAGAAATATATATAGAGATAGTGCAACCCAATTTTCATAGCAATATATCACTGAAAACGATACGTAAGTGTAAGGGAGGTAACAGGATTAGTTAGAATCTAGTTAATTTTGTAGCACTTATGCAGAGCAAAGTTCCCCTTTCAGACCTTGTGACCTACAGGGCAGATGATGTTGAGTTCATCTGTTTCTGTGGCCTTGCCAAGCGTAACTGTCAGGCCATAAGAAGTCCATCTTTACTGTCCAAACCGGCGTTCGCAAGGACATCGTTGTTAGGGTCTCCAAGTCCATGATGGAGGGAAAGCATCTAGGAAGCATAGTATCAAATGACACGTTGCTTTCAATGATAACCATTTGGTATGGGGCAAGTTGTGCTTTTGGGCGCCTCCGGGCAAGAGTTTGGAGGAATAAATCCGCCTTCTTACAATAATCAATGTCTACCAGGCAGTGGTTTTCTGAACCCTTCTATGTGGATCTGAGACATGTATTATACAAAAAGCAACTAAGACTTCCTGAGCGCTTTCACCAAAGTGTTAACTTTAGGCTCCCTCAACTCAATTTTACTAGCCAGTATTATTTGTGTTGTTGTAAGTCGCTGTTGTTGGAAAATAGTTGTAATTAAAATATGTGTGTCTGTGAATATATCAAATATATATGTAATAAAAAAAACAAAAAAAAAAAAAACAAAAAAAACCTCTTATAACAGTTTTTCATCAACCATGTAATAAATTAGATGCTGAATCAAGCTGTACATTAATAATGGATAATACTTCCATTGCAACCTCATCATCACAAATGTACACAGTATAATAGAAATTAATGGCTCATTTAGTTTAAACAATTTTAAAATTTTATTTCAATGTTAATAGAATGGCCGTTATCCTAAAATTTGATCCCTTCACAACAAAAGTTAACAATCTTTACAAACAGGCAAATACAATTTTGTTTTTTTTCTTCCACTTTTATCAAGTAAAAATTATTTTGAACAAATGCTATTTTCTTTTGTACCCTAGAAATTTCTATGACATGATCCAATAATACCAACAAGTGCACTATCACAATTATGCAATGTTTATCAGGTAGACAACAATATGTACAAATTATAATAGTCATATGATTCTTTAAATTATCTTATAAGTAATAATTATACTACATGTTGTATTTTTCTCTTTTTTCATAAGCTGCAAATAATTATTCTGTACACTAGTGATTTAAAATAAAACATTATCTAAAACATTGTTTATTATAAATAACAACAGGTATCATTGACTATCAGGCACTCTTTTGACCAGATGTTAATTCTTTAATGGTCTCCTGGATCTTAGAACTGCAATTTTTACATAAATCTGGCAGATTAGCAACACCGTTAAATAGGAAGGTCGTACCTGAAACATTCAAAATATTTGAAAAATAAAATACAAAATATTTAGAAAAGATCTGTAAAGTAAAACCAAAAACAGCAAAAATCATTTTTGGTAAATTTAACCACTGCAGTTTTAATTTTAAAAGTGAGTGAATATTAGAAGTAAGCTATCATAACCAAGGAAGCCTTTTATATAGTACTAGTCGACCGGCGGCATAGCATACGCCGCAATTTTCCAGGGCAGGCCTTAGGCACTGCAACATATGCGACACCAGTGGGTCCCGCACTTTCATTGGACACGTGCTAATTTTTTAGGTGTATAAATTATTAAATCAAGTTACATGAAGTTAATTCCTTTTTGCAGTCTATATTTATTTATGTCTATGCTATTTTGTGAATGAAAATATAGTTCGTCCATCGTGGTTCGATGATGACCACTTTGTCATCCAGTGGGCTGAGGGCTTTGCACTGGGGTTTTGTGCCTCCTCATGTGGCTGGTGAGACCTATGCGAGCCCGGAATGTTCGGCCGCACTCTGGGCAGGTAATTCCAGCTGGAGCTAGTGTCGTTTGCCTTTCTTTCCTTCTCTGGCGTTTTTCTTTCGCAAGCGTTGTTCTTTTTTCCTCAGCAACCTGTGCGCCGGATCTCACAGCGCGGCGCCATGATACTCTGTCATGTGCCTCTGTCTCCCAGGTGCCTGGGTCAATGTTGAACTCCTTTAGAGAAGCTTTGAGGGTGTCTTTGTAGCGCTTTTTTTGACCACCTTGCGAGCGCTTGCCTTCTCTTAATTGGCCATACATGAGACGTTTTGGGATGCGGTGGTCCTCCATCCTGCACACGTGTCCTGCCCATCGCAGCTGGGACTGCATCAGGATTGTGTGGATGCTTTTCAAACCAGCTCTTTGAAGGACTTCAGTATCTGGCATTCTGTCCTGCCATTTGACATTTAGTATTTTTCTTAGACATGTCATGTGAAAGTGATTTAGTTTCTTGGCATGTCTTCTGTATACTGTCCATGTTTCTGAGGCATAGAGCAATGTAGGTAGGATGACGGCTCGGTAGACCCCTAGCTTAGTGTTTGTGGTGATACCACGTCTGTTCCAAACATTGTTTGATAGTCTGCCATATGATGCACTGGCCTTGGTGATGCGAAGGTTGATTTCGTTATCGATATTTCCATTTCTGGAGAGTGTGCTGCCAAGATATGTGAATTTGTCCACTGCATTTATATCGTGTCCATTTATAGTGATGCTTGGATCCGAGTAGGCTTTCCCAGGAGCAGGTAAATATAAGACTTCAGTCTTATTTGTGTTAATGGTAAGGCCAAAGTCTGAGCATGCTCTTGAGAAGTCACTGACGAGGCTTTGTAGATCGTCTTCAGAGCAGGCATTTAGGGCGCAGTCGTCAGCAAATAGCAAGTCTCTGATTACTGCTGAATTTGTTTTTGATTTTGCTTTGAGCCGCCTCGGGTTGAATAGGCCACCATCAAATCTGTATGTTATATTTATTCCTTTGTTTTCTCTATCCGTGAATACATCTGTCAGCATAGCGGAGAACATGATACTGAACAGTGTAGGTGCTAGGACACAGCCTTGTTTTACCCCGTTTGATACTTCGAAGGGCTCTGATGGTTCACCACTTTCTTGGACACGGGCCTTCATGCCATCGTGGAATAGTCTCACCATGGTAATGAATTTTCGTGGACAGCCATACTTTGACATAATCTTCCAGAGACCTTCCCTGCTGACAGTGTCGAATGCCTTCGTTAGGTCGACATATATTGAGAAGAGGTCAGCATTTTGTTCTTGGCATTTTTCCTGGAGCTGCCTTGCCGCAAAGATCATGTCAATGGTTCCACGCTCTTTTCTGAAGACGCACTGACTTTCTGGTAGTAGACCATGTTCTATGTGTTGCATGAGTCGATTTAGTAGGATGCGTGCAAGGATTTTCCCAGCAATAGAAAGAAGAGATATCCCTCTATGGTTGTCGCAGATTTGGCGGTTTCCTTTTCGCTTGTATAGATGAACAATTGTGGCATCTTTAAAGTCTTGTGGTATTGACTCATTTTCCCACATAATTAAGAATAGCTCATGAAGTCTTTCGATCAGGGGTAGTCCACCTTTTTTGTAGACCTCTGCGGGAATGGAGTCAGCTCCTGGGGCTTTTCCGCTTGCAAGCTGTTGAATGGCAAGATCGGTTTCCTTTAGCGTGGGAGGGTCATCCATTTTTTCATTTATTGGTACTTGCTGTAGCCTGTCTATGGCCGCTTCATTTATGATGGAAGGTGTATTGAGAACCTTTTCGAAGTGCTCGGCCCAGCGTTTTAGGATTTCTTCCTTATCTGTCAATAGGATTGTCCCATCAGCATTTAATAGAGGGGATGAGCCTGACTTTGTGGGTCCATAGATTTCGTTTATGGCATGGAAGAAGTTCTTCATGTCATGCTTGTCGGCAAATTCCTGTATTTTTTCCACTTTCTTGCTAAGCCAGGTATCTTGCATTTGGCGTAACTGTTTTTGCACATTTTTGCGGATGTTGGTGAATGCATCGTTAGTGGACTGGGAGTTTGGGTTGTTCAGATACAGTTTATGGAGCTTGTGCTTTTCATCTAACAGTTTTCTGATCTCAGTACTGTTTTCATCAAACCAGTCCTGATGCTTTTTCTCCATAGGTCCGAGTATGCTTAATGCTGTGCTATGGATAGCTTCTTTGAAACATTCCCAGCTTTTATCTACATTCGATTCAATTAGAGAGGTGGACTTGAGGCAGTTCTCTATAGCATCTGCGAACGACTTTTCAGTATTGTCATCCGCTAGGCTTGCAGTGTTTAGCCTTTTTAGGGGTTTAGATTTTTGCTGACGTCTCTTAGGTTGAATACGAATGTTGAGCTTTGTGATGATTAGGCGGTGGTCTGTTCCACACTCTGCACCACAGCAAGATTTGGTGACACGTATGTCCTGACGGTCAGATTGTCTGGTGATGACGTAATCTATGAGGTGCCAGTGTCTTGAGCGGGGATGCATCCAGGAGGTTCGCTTTCTCATTGGAAGACTGAATATTGTGTTTGATATGAACAGCTTGTGTTCAGCACAGGTCTGGAGTAGTAATAATCCGTTGCTGTTGCATTGACCTATCCCAAATTTGCCTAAGACTCCTTTCCAGATGTGATGGTCAGAGCCGACTCTTGCATTGAAGTCACCGAGAATGAGTAGCTTTTCTGTTTTTGGAATATCACGTATGGTGGAGTTTAGTTCTTCGTAGAACTTTGCTATGACGTCCTCTGGGTTGGTCATGGTGGGTGCGTAACAGCTAACAATGTGTGAATGAAAATAGTGCGGATTTGGATACACCATTACCATTCACACCATGCTGCGCCATGGGATCTTGTTATAAGTGAATTCATGAATAAAAAAAATACTATGAATGGAGCTAAAAATGGCTAATTGACCTTAATTTAAGCGATATTAAGAATAGAGTTGCATTCATTTAACAATGCTTTAGAAAAACAAATTTGAATGTTAATTTGATTAAATGGACTATAATTAGTATGTTCATGTGCTAAAGCATAAAACTATACTTGCGAAGAGAAGTTCTATAATCTTCTTAGAGTTGAATTCGAGTTTTAGATCTAGATCTAGATCTAGATCTAGGAACAGATTTTAGATGTATAATAATAATAATAATAGGCTTGTCTTCGAGTCCGAAGATTAGTGAGGAATACAGTGTTTCCAGTGGCTGTGCAGTCCCAGCTGTGACCTACATATTTTGCCACACACAGGGCAAGCAAAACCATTGTCCGCAGGTGGTCGGTTTAGATTTTCTTTTCGCCGTCTGCGTTTGTCCTCGGCGGCAGATATTCTGTTGGTCTCAAATGTGTATCCCGCGGCCTTTGTGAGTGACCTCCAGCTGTCTCGTTCCGACGCAGCATGCAGCCAGGATCTAGATCTAGATCTAGGAACAGATTTTAGATGTATAATAATAATAATAATAGGCTTGTCTTCGAGTCCAAAGATTAGTGAGGAATACAGTGTTTCCAGTGGCTGTGCAGTCCCAGCTGTGACCTACATATTTTGCCACATACAGGGCAAGCAAAACCATTGTCCGCAGGTGGTCGGTTTAGATTTTCTTTTCGCCGTCTGCATTTGTCCTCGGCGGAAGATATTCTGTTGGTCTCAAATGTGTATCCCGCAGCCTTTGTGAGTGACCTCCAGCTGTCTCGTTCCGACGCAGCATGCAGCCAGGTGCTCTCTTCTATGTCAGCCAAGGAGAGTTGACGCCTAAGCTGGTCTTTGAAGCGTTTCCGTGGGGCGCCTCTGTTACGTCGACCACCTTTAAGCTCACCAAAAAAGACTGCCTTTGGCATACGTTCGTCTCCCATACGGGATACGTGCCCTGCCCAGCGTAGCTGTCGGATCATAAGAAGTCCCTCTATACTGTCCATACGGGCGTTCGCAAGGACATCGCTGTTTGTAGTGCGGTCTTGCCATCGTGTGCCCATGATGGAGCGCAAGCACCTTTGGTGAAAGCGCTCAAGGAGCCTTAGCTGTTTTCTGTATAGTGTCCATGTCTCAGAGCCATATAGAAGGGTTGAGAGAACCACCGCCTGATATACATTTATTTTGGTAGGTAGGCGAAGCGATTTGTTCTTCCAAACTCTCGCCAGTAGGCGTCCAAAAGCGTTACTGGCCCTGGCCAGGAGCCCCTGCGATATCTCCTTAAATGTTATTAAATATAGACCTACGAAAAAGTCCTGGAAATCTCCGGAAATTATTGAAATCTTTTGTAACATAAAAGTATAGTAATTTGTGGTACTAATGAAAGTACTTCTAAAGTCAAACCTGAGAGTAGTATCTATCTGTGTATTGTCGTTCTAGTTTCAAGAGTCTTACGACCATAGACATAAATAAATATAGACTGGCCAATAAGACTATTTTATGAAACGAAATATTGTGAATTGCAATTGTGTGTACTTTATTTTATTTCCTTTTTTCAGTCTATATTTATTTACGTCTATGCTTACAACACAATATAATCTCTTCCGGCTTCCACTTTTTTAACCTCCCTTCCATTCACTACACTAATTCATAAGAGTTTTATGAAACAAAAATTTGTGCATTGCAATTGTGTGTACTTTATTTCTGTCTATAAATTTTGTTTAATCTCTAAGACTGAGGATCATGCAATTTTTATTTTTTCATAATTTAGAAATCATAATTCAATAGTAGATATATATACATGTGTTTTCACGAAGTTACTTCCTTTTCCCAGTCTATTGATTTCTTTATGTCTATGCTATTTTGTGAATGAAATAGTGCGGTGCGGATTGGGTCCATGCACACCGCGGTGCGTGCGCCATGGGATCTTCCCTATTTACTTGTTGTTGTTGCATTGTGTTGCACGTTTGACCTATTTACTTTGAGAAATAATATATAGATAGTTTGCCAAGTCATAGAATGACTTAAACTTCATTAAGTTAATAAGTTTAGAGCAAAACTTTTAAAGTGAGCTCCTTCTCCCCTAGTGCTATTAGAGCATGGAATGGATTGCCTGAATCAGGCAGGAAAACCAATGACTTGTCAGATTCTAAGTCACTGAATAACATGCATGGCTAGAATGCAACATAGATAAACAATGGATGTAAATATGTTCCCTTTTTAAGTAACTATTGCAACATATAAAATAAGATGACACCATGATAGGAAAGGATTTTTTTTTTTCTATTCTGATAGGTTTTTTCATAGTGTGCCTAAAAGTGTATAATTCTGAAAGTAAAAGCCTTTTTGCTGTGCTGCAACTTCCAATTATTTATCTGAGTAAAAAGCTGTCCTTGTTTGAAAGTAGTAAAAAAAAATAATAAATGTAATGCACATAAAAATATCAAGAAAGTCTAGCATCAAAGTGGATTAAAATGTATTTCCAATGATATATGTAATAAAAAAGAAACAAAACTGTTAAAAGTTGCCAAACAAAACTTAAGTAAATGATGTGCTATGAGACAGATTTTAAACAGGAACTGTGTGACCAGTTGCTGAAGCATTTTGAAGTGATGATAGTGGAAAACAAGTAAATTAAATTTATTATATTTAAACATGGCATCAGTTCTACTATACTCATCCGTGATCTTCGGAATCAAAGACAATATCTAGTATATATGATAATAATAATAGAATTAATCAGAAGAGGGAGATTAAAGTTACAAATTGTTGTACACAGATAAAGAGAATGAGGCAGATTAAGAGAAGGTTACCAGGAGGCCAAGTATGGAAGACAAAAAGATAGATTGTATAAAATGTAGAAGTTGGCAGTTTGGCAGGAGAGTAAAGATAAAAGAAATAAACAGATTCAGAATTGAAGGTAGCAAGCAAACAAAACAAATATTCCTAAACATTTACTTACCAGCGTTCCAGTTTTTAGCTATTTGATCCAACAAATTAGTTTGAACTGTTTCAACCTATTAAACAACAAAAGCTTTTCAATACAATTATCTAAACAAAGTGATCTGTAAACATATATATTATTAGGATACAAAAACAAAAGTATTCTAAATCAAATAGCAAAAAAAGAACAAAAAAAAAAGTTAACATTTAGATCGAATGATTTCGCTATCAATGTGACAAGTCTATATTTTCATACTCAACAGTTTTCTATCACCTACCATATTCATTGACTAGAACATATAAATAATAATTGAATGAATGAACATACAATTGGCAACGCCAGACATGCCTACCCCCAATACCCAGAATGTGGAACACTCAGGTTGAAAATGTGGAATTTTGGGCCCCAATGTGGAACATAAGCGCGTAAACTTCATTTCGCAGCCATACTGAAGGCAATAAATAAAACTTCAATTATTACTTTAATAACCATGCTTGGTTTGCTGCTTATACATGTGAATAGTATAATTCAAAGTAAGAAAACAATTAAACAATCAATAGTTCTATCTAACTCTATTATATATAGATCTAGTCTATATGATGAATTCAATTCAAAATGTATTCTAATGTTTCTATTTTGTATTTGTTAGAACTATAAACTAGATCTAGTTAAATCTAGTAACTAGACTAGATTATTCTAGGTCTAGATCTACTTGTAATTGTATGACTTGATTAACTAGCCTTTTTCTAGACTCTAGAGCTATCCTCTACTCTAAATTTTGTCTCTAGTTACTAGTTCTAGAATAATTTAGATTTAATAGTCCTCTAAGTCTAAAAGGACACAGATTATAATCATAATTATAGATCTAGAATTTTTTCTAGATCTACACTTACAGACTAATTGAGAACTAAATATTACATCTAGCTCTATCATCTTCTAATTCTAGATCTACTTATATATTCTACTATTAAAGGGTCTATACTCTATTGCTATTAGATCTAAAATCTAAATCTAAGTCAATCTAGACAGACTAGTCTAGTCCTACTTCTGGATTCTAGATCTAGAAACTAAGAAAGTAATTTAGACTTAGACTTTAAAAGTATTTTAGTAAAAGATCTATATTGACTATATATATTATTTTGATCTAGAATCTATATGTTGTTGTTTTTTTAATCCTTTTGGCTTTTCTTAGAAACCAGTAGATCTATAACTATTATATTTACTATATTGTCTATATCTATTAAAAAATTAATAAGTAAATAAAATTAATAACCAGTTCAAGCCAGTTGAAGTTGAGATAGATCTACTTCTTCTTCTACTTACTACTACTACTACTAGATCTACTACTTAGTTAACTTAGTACTACTACACTACGTACTACTACTAGATCTAGATATATTAAATATATATTATATATTCTAGTAGTAATAGTAGTAGTAGTTAGTAGTAGTAGTAGTAGCTAGATCTAAGTTAGTAAGTAGTATGAGTATGATCATATGATGTATCTACTAGATCTAGATGATCCATAGTCAAGAAAGGCTGAAAGGAAAGGGATTTGAATGGAGCATTTGGCTTATTCTTGCTAGATACTAAGAATGGATCTAGATCTATGTACTACATATATTAATCTACATCTAGAGTAATCTAGACTCTAGATCTAATCTAGCTCAACCATATTTACGTAAATTTGGATACACCGGCCGGGGCCAGGAGGAGATGAAATGTAAACAATAAACACAGACCTATATATTTTATTTTGCAGTCATTATTTTCATTTCGCACTATTAAAAAATATTGAAAAAACGGCGATTTTTTGTTGTTGTCGGGATTCAGACTTGGCGGAACAAAAAATCGCGGATGCGGAACGGCGGGACATGTGAGCGTTTTTGATGATTTTGCGGGACGGTTCCGCATAATGCGGGACGGTAGGCATGTCTGCAACGCTTAATTAAGGGAAATAGGCAGTCAAAGCCAGAAGGAAAAGGAATTTTATAGGCACTATTTCTATTTTCATTTCACATTATAAAATTAATAATAAAAATAATATTTGGGAATATTTCAGATATGTCAGAATTAATTTTGTGGCATCAATGAAGAATCGCAGAACAATGAGATCTTTTAGTGATTCGGAGTGACTGTTCTGCAAAACGCATAGTAACAGACATCTCTGCTAAGAATAGAATGTCACCAAAAGCTTCTATAAAAATGTTAACGATAACAAGTTATCTATAGCTAATAAATTAGAAAAAAAGTTTGAGTGAACATTTGGGCTTACCTTAGGCGTCTGTTCCAGTGTTGTCAACCAGATAGATTTAGTTAAGCGCCTTCCTACCTCTGCCCCTTCATCACAAGTTCCCCACACACCTTGAGTGGCAGACCAGTAAACAGCACCACCAACCACAGTGAGTTTTGTTGCATTCCTAGCAATAAAGGAATGGACAAGTCAATAAATAACTAAGAAATGCTAACAATTTATAGCATGCTTTTTTATAGTGAAATATGCTTCATGATGCATACATAAAAAAATAATTAAATGTAGCTTTTATATAGCGCTACTTTCATGCTTTATAGCATGCTGAGAGCACTATGGTCCAATCTTTTTTGATGGACCAGTTGCGAGGGGGGTAGGAGGAGATATGGAGGTATAGCTGGGAGAAGGTTTTCAGTGCTGCATTTGGTGCTCAGTAAACCTCAAGCCCCCTTCATAGGTAGCCAAGGCAAGCCAAGCGTACTCAGCCTCACGACCACCCTTCTAACATATAATTTCCACCAACCAGCTTCCTCAAGACATCTATTTTCTCGGCGAGTCTTTCCAACTGTCCACACGTGGATAATTTCCTAATGATGACTATAAAATATACCCAACCAATGATTAGCTCCCCAAAACTTTGTAGGTGGAGTAGTACTTTGTTGAGTAAGAGAAAAAAAAAACAATAGTTTAACAGTTTCAAAGAAATTACAAATATTTACCACATAACATCAGCTGATTGACTGAGGAATGAAGGTCTCTTACAAGAAGATTTACTGGCCAGTTTAGTAACAAATTTCAGTTGCCAACAAGTTTTCTTTAAAATGCTTAATCTTTCTTAAGTTACATATGATGACTGATCTAAACTTTTGATATTTTATAAATTATATTATACATCTTCAGGGTGTGGTAAGGCACGCCTTACCGATACAGTATTATTATAGTATATTTTACTAAATATTTGAAAGTCTTCCTTTGTAGTTTGAATTTTTGTCCTAGCCAACTTATTCAACTTCAGCAATGATCAGAACACATCCACCATCCTTAGGGAGCTGCCTCCATTTCTACATACTGTTATAAACCTGGTGGTGGCACAGAAACGGGGGTAGTAGTGGTGTGTGTAGTCAGCCGACACAAATCGCCCCAGGCCAGACGAGCGGTCAAGCGTGATGAGTTCCGACGATCAGCCGCGACGCGTCTCGACGTTGAAGGTTCGGGAGAGTTCCGCAACTCAGGAGCA
This sequence comes from Biomphalaria straminea, assembly GCA_021533235.1. Taxonomy (NCBI): domain Eukaryota; kingdom Metazoa; phylum Mollusca; class Gastropoda; family Planorbidae; genus Biomphalaria; species Biomphalaria straminea. The sequence goes on from JADKLZ010079391.1 coordinate 5,722,971, forward strand.
CCATGAGAATTATAGTCATCTGACCACCTAGAAATGTTGAGGGGCGTTCTGTCCTGTTCGAGAAGGCCAGCAGGGACCCTATATAAAGAGCGGAGGTGTCGCAGTCAAGACAGTCCAGAAAAGCAGTTGAGAAAGGAGTTCACGACAGAAGGTTCAGAGCACGGTCGACTACAGCACAGTTCACATTGAGCCAGAGTGTGTAAAGTCAGTCCTGAACTGTTGAACCCAGTGCAAGCCCGGAACGAGACGGAGAGACCAGTGCAAGAGTTGATACGGCGATACGGTGCTATCGGAGAGATAATTGTACAGTCTGTGTTACGTGCTGCCAATTGTACAATATTGGCTGTTCTTTATTGACATTAAACCGTTACGTTACTTGGAGCTCGGAGTTGTCAAGTTCTTTAAGTTGGTGGTGTATGGTGCAGTTTGCAGAGAACCTGGATAGTGAGATTCGTAACAATACTATACATGTCTTTTTCCTTGGCAACAGCTTATAAGTAATTTACATCCACACCTTTAAAGGCCCATTATTTCTCTTCATAAAGAGTTTAACACATACATAGTTCTTCAACTTTCATGTTACACTGTATGTAGTACGGCCAAAACATTATCAATGGACATTTATTAGACAATGCAGCAATGTTGCCTGCTTTATGATTAGATATAATATATATATATATATATATTCTTTAGTAGATAATATATATATATATATATATAACACAAAAGTTACTGATATACAAAGCTTACATTAAATACCAAACACTTCTAGAGGTATTTCAAAAAGATATTATCAAGCTGATTTATAAAGTTCAATAAAATCACTATACTTACTTTATTAGTGCAGCCATGGCTACAAAGTTGTGGAAAAGGCAGGAAGACCAGGAACAAATAGAAAAATATTGAACACTTTCAAAATGTTATTCTTTCTAATATTACAACAGCTAATTAGAATCCTGAAATGAGATGTTTATAGACATGAATATATTATATTTCTAAGGTTATGGATTTTTTAGAATGTAAGGTGACTTAAATCTTAAAAACAACAAAATGCCTCTTTGCAATGCTGTTAAAAATCTAATACTAGACAAAGACCAAATGCTTTTTGAGCACATTACGTTTCCTGGTCTCTAGCCAGTTCTACTTAAATCTGGTGCAGTCTAAGTGGTATATATATATGACTTCAGAACATGTATGCGGGGTACATGTGTGAAAATATGGTACCAGTTTAGTTTATTTTCAAAAAATATTTTTCAGGCATACTAGTATTAAATAATCCCAATATAATATATTTCTTATTACAATATTGCACTACTGGTGAAAATTAACTAGTCAAAATTGTTCATGGAACACCTTTTTTACAATACTATACCTCTATTCAAGTCAGAACTTCATGAAACCTTGAACCTTCGGAAACCTGGAGGCTGATCTCAAAAAGGCCTAAATGATTTTTCTAGAAATTTAACAGTTGATGTACATCGCTGAGAATTACTAGCTCATTGGCCACCGGGGGGGGGGGGACTTCTAGTTTGACCATTATGAGTTTAAATTTGGCTAGAGATGCAGATCTAGGTCGGTAGGATTCTAAAACTAGATCCAGCATTGGTTTTAAAACCTATGGACTATCTATAATTTATAATCTGGTTTTTGAAAGGACTCTAAAGTCTAAACTCTAAGACTATCCTGTTTTGGGAATTCCCGTTGTATTTTATGGCATTATGATTATTGATTCAAGTCAAGAGTATATTAAATATAGTATATAATTATTTAATATTCAGGAAAATTGTGTGCATCATCTTCTAAGTCTTAGAAACTAGATTCTCTTAAGTCTGACTAGATTTAAATAAACAAAGGCCTTGAAAGTATGAAAGGAAGGGCTCTCATTCTCATATTGGAATTTTTTTTTTCAATAATAAAATATAGAGTAAAACAGGGTCAACAGACAGCGATGTTTTGTAAAGCTATCTGTGCACTCCACTTATTATCAAAATAACTCCTTTATTTTAATGTTTATACCGGAATAGCTATATTGCTACTGCGCAGGCACCATTTTATCCCACTTTTGACATGTGGTGCTTCCTTTTCCTTGAGGAGACAAAGTTCATCCTCAGGTCAAAGTAGACAGATACGAAAAAAAAAAAAAATTTGCCCTCTTGGTAAACAAGGGGAGGGGTCATGGGATTAAGGCTATTTTTAAATCTGATGATGCACCATCTCAACGAGACTTATATTTTTGGCTTCTAAATAGATGAGGAAACACTTGTGATTTATTAAATATGTTGTCAATTGAGCCAAATTTTTTTAAAGGGGGGTGTCTGTCGTACATGATGGATGTTAGTCTGGCAAGCTATCCGAACAACATAACTTTTCTAGTGATAAAATTGCAACTAATGTATTGTAGTTTAAGATAATCTGGATGTAGACTAGATTAAAGTAATCTAGATTAGTTATAAAAGTTGTAAGATGCCAATTACATTAACTGAGGTATTTATTAAATCTTCACTTAGCCGTAACAAGCTACAGGTAAAACTAGTGTCCAATGACCTTGGTGTGACATCATTTACAAGCCAAGAATGGAGATATCTGAAATCCTATCCCCCCTCCCAACCCCCTTCCCTTCAAGTTTACTGAGCATGCTAGAAGAATGAAGGTGCTTTATAAAAAAAAAAAGAGAGGGGAGGGAGGAGTGGACTTGGTATCTGGTGTCAGGCCAGTTACATGAAGACAACTTACCCATGTAACCCCTCCCCCTGTCCACTAAGCATGCCAGAACACTGGAGAGGGAGAGAGAGGGAGGAGTAGAGAGGGAGGAGTAGATTACAGATGTTGCCAATGTGTGACCTCATTTGTACTGCTTGTAGTCACTGAGCATGCTTGTTAGATAGGGCACTTGACCTATATAACCCCCTCCCCCCATTTTCACTAAGCCTTGGTGTGACTCCCTTACAAACCTAGAATGGAGATACCAAGTGTGGGAAACCTGAAAAAGACATACGTGTTCTTACTGCAGGTGTAAATGATTTATATATTAGATCTTAAATTAAGGATTAAAATATATTTAAAATGATATTTTGTGGAGGTTTCCGTTGACCCTTACACAGTTTTCGGTTTTCCTGACACGGAGGAAAATTGTTCGGTTTTCTTTACGCGCGACGATAACGACCCTACACTTCTTTGACCTTATTTTTAATTTTAACATGGCGTAGTGATACAATACGTTGTATCTATTTTTATTGAAAAAAGGACGAGGAATCCATTGACACTATCAGTTTTTTCATAGGTCTGATCATTACGAAGCTATAACAATTCAAAGTTGAAAATGGTCGCGACTTGCCTTAGGTTGTTCGTCGACCATGATTTAGTATAAATATAAATAATAACATTTTTGATTTTAAATTATTATTAATTATAATTATGGTCTAATTATCATTATGGCGTAGACAGACAAATTATGCTTCATGTTTATTAAAAGATTATGTAATCATTATTAGAGTAGTCAGAATAGATCTAATTTTGTCTAGAATACTCATGATAAGATTAACTCTAGTAAAAAAAAAAGTCTAGTAAAAGCTTTTATCTCACCTGCACCTGTGGATGGAGGTCAATCTAAATTTTTCTAAACTTTAAAATTGCCGAAATTTGGTATTTATTTTTATTTATTTTGAAGAAGTCTAATTTCGACTTAGTTACGACATCTAAAAATAGGGTCGTTAGCATTTTTGTAAACAACATGGCGGACAAGGCAAGAAATTCTACGAAATCTAGGGGACAATCGGTACCGATTATTTTTTTCTATTTGTAGATAATGACATTTTTTATTCATGGTAGTTACTTACTAGACTAGATGGAATCTATCTAGTCACCTAGTCTAACTCTAAACTCTTAAGTCTAGTCCTAGAGAACCTAGTGAAGACTAGTGCCAGTGCCAATGAATTATAAAATAATATTTTATTATTTATTAATTAAAGTAATATAATTTTAAAATTAATATTGGCGATTTATTTTCTTATAAACCAAAATAAAATATTATTAAGTAAAATAAAACTATTTGTCAATATTTATTAGATAATTATTGATTATATCTAGATCTCTTTGACAATATCTTGTAATTGGCCAAACAGTGAAAAAGAGACCTACTACTTACTACATCTGATCTAGATCTACTCTAGCAGTTGACAAGTTGTTGTCATTTTAATATTGCTAGACTGGACCTCAGACTAGTCTAGTGTATACATTTTGATAATCATTGCTTTACTTTGGTACTTTGCACACTGACACATGGATTTATTTATTAAATTAATATTTTCTTTAAAAATAATTATAATTATCTACTTACAATTAGTAGAGCTTTAAGAAATGGATTTATATATATAAATATATATATATAGAGAGTCTATATTTGGGAAGTTTTTACTAGTAAGTAATAAGAATACAAATTATAATTTTTCAATAATGTGCAATTAAATGTAAGCCATGAGCAACTTCCCATCAAGCCAATTATTTTTAGCTTTCATCATATGGAATCATATACATTTAACTCTAATCACATAGGCTTCAAAATTTAGTATTAGACTTGAATTTTAGAATATAAATTTGTATAAATTTGCAATACTAATACCATTTGGCATAGATAAATTTAAACTGTTGCTCTTCTTTTAGTCCAAGTCACAGGTTTCAAGCTCTAGCATAGCACAGAAAGCAGGAAATGACTCTAAACATTCAGATATATTGAGCAGAGAAGAAGAATATAAGTAAGAGCTCAATTTGAACATTGTTTACATTAGTTACATTAAAATAATAATTAGCTATTATCTAGGACTGCACTCATCCTTAATCATCACAATCAAAAACTTCGCCATTACATTTGTAATGAGTAAACGTTTGTGTGATTTATCTAAATTAGTATTTTTGAGCTTAAGTATAATTTCTTAGCATAATTATCTGGATCTCAATGAAATTGAAAGTTTCATATGTTCGCATCATTGACAGGGCAGGGTCATGTTGCATTATTTAGGCAATGTAGACGTGAAGTGTGTGTCTTATTCATTTAACTTATGTATGAAAAAAAATTATTACTTTTTGGATTCTGCTCTGATTATTATTTTTTGTTATATAATTTATAATTTATATTTATATAATATAATTTTGAAATAATACACTAGCAATAATTGCAAGAAATAATGATTTTTCTTTATACACATCTTCAGGAGATTAAATGCAGAACTTGAAGCTAAAACAGCTTTGTTAGTCAAAGAAGCAGAGACAGTTATGGTAAAGTTTTGAATAAAGATTAAATTTGTTTTTATCATATAAAAATGTGTAGATATTCAGACATATAAAGTATAGTTATGATATTACAATCAGATTATAAGACTTTTGACACTAAGAGAAGTTTACTGCTTTTAATTTCTTGATGTTAAAATTTTTGTGCTTGTAATTTTGATGCATAAAAGTGAAAGGTTTGATTGAAACACATTTTGTAGTAACTTGTTATTCATAAATAGCTTTTAGCTAGCTCAAAATGTAGACAGGCACTTATCACTTATTGAGTTATTATCAGACTTCAAGACATCCTAAAACCCTGATCCCAGATTTAACAGTGATTTGAACTAGAGACTCTCATCTTAACAAAGTCATTTTTTTATTTAGTTAAAACAAATAGTAGAAAATAGTTTTCTGATTAATAATTGAATATGTCTTTTTAAAGTGGCCATAAATGTCAGTTTTGATGAGTCAAATCCATTTGTTTATCAACTATTGATTTCTTATCACTTTATTTGATCAGAAAGAGCAAGAAAATGTTTTAGCCAAGTCACATCTACTTGACAATATCAATGCTGAAGAGTTTTTGCAGTAAGTAAAAGTAACTCATAACAGCTAAAAAAGTTTTCAATCAGTATTTAGAGAATAGATTTCTATACTATACTAACAATTAAGTAAAAAGATTTGTGTGTGTCAAAACCTCATTATCATATTAGCTCTTGATAGCCATTCATCTAGGATGATTGTCACTGATGTAATTTAACTGACAAAACACATATTAAAGATGATGATGAATTAAAGACCACAATATTCAATAATGATATAAATTATGATCTCTGAACACAAATTTGCATTCGAAAAATAAATATTTAATTAACAGCTATAGTTTCATATAATAAGACAGTATAATACATAAACAAAAGAAGTTATTATTAAAAGTACTATTATAAAGTTTAAGTCATGTGATTCTAGAATAAACATTTAATAATCACATAGACATAGATACTTGGGTGTAGGTTACGACGAACTCTCTCTGTCTCTCTCTCTCTCGTTTGTCTCTCTCCCTCTAGTCTCTGCACGGAACCTGTAGCCCAATGTCACAGTCCGCTCAACACTAGAGTGATATTTACTTGCATAGTAGGCAAATGTTGCACCACATGTATAAGTACCATCTCTGTCTCTGACTATGGCTGCAACTCTCGACTAAGACTGCCTGTCACTCTGTCGCCAAGACTGTCACCAAGGACTGCCACTAAGACTGTCATCACCAAGACTTGTCACCAAGACTTGTCACAAAGGACTGTCACTCCTGGTCCTATAGAACTAATTGTTGTCTCTGGCAAACAACTCACACCTCTTGGAGCCAAGATCGCGAGCCAACCTCGGCGACTTGCTCCCAAAGTCTGTATGGGTCGTTCACCAGAAAACGCCTGACACACGCCCCTGCTAAACTACATGGCACTGTGTCCTGGTCTGCCCCAAACTTCTCTATATATAGGCTGAGTATCTAGCTTCCCACCTAACTAACATTAATAATTGTCTGTGTCTGTCGAGACCCTCGTATCAGTCACTCTACAAGACAAACTTTGCCCTAACCTTTGTCTGGTCTCTGTCAAGTCTATCAGTGAGCCTTGATAATAGTTATAAAGCTAATTAATAACACTCACACACACACACATCTGTGACAGTGTGTGTGTACCAAAAGATATGTTTCAACTTTATAATGGGTTAGATATTACTGTATCTTGACAAATTTTGAAATATGAAACATGCAACTTGCCACATGAATTTTCTAGTTATTGTAATATGGTAGTGTATAATATCTAAAAAAAAATAAACTTAGTTTATAGTACATAACATTTACTTTTATGTCTCTTTCTATTTGTTTAAGAGAACTAGAAGAAGGTTATTCTGACAAAAGCCAGAGGTCTGTCAGACAGCAGGTGAAGTTTGATTACTATCATATAATGAATATATTATAGTGACATTGTTAATTCTGTATAATATTTATCTTTTATTAAATGATATAGCATTCAATACAGATTGTGAATTAGTTATATTTTCGTCAATTAATTGTTTCATTTTATTAACTTTGTCTTTTTCCATTCCTCTCTATCCTTTGCCCTGTTTAGAACTTCTTTCAATGTGAAGCTTGCATTTTTTCACAGTAGTTAGCAGGTCATCATGGCGCCTAATCGCTGCAGTAACCCTGTCTCTAATCTCTTAGTTTGTGATTCAGTCTTTAAATGTCATGCCTAGGATCCTTGTGTAGCATCTCAATTCCATTGCTATGATTCTCCTCTCTAGCTCTGCAGTCAGCATCCAAGACTCACAAGCATATAGAAATGTGGCCATGACCAGTGAGCACATTAGTCTGATTTTGGTGCTGAGGGCTAAGCCTTTGTCTTTCCATATTGTTTTAAGTTTTGAAAGGGCTGCTCTGGACTGTGCTATTTGGACCAGTAGTTCGGGTTTTGTTCCCTCATCCGAGACAATAGCTCTGATGTATTTGAAGCTGCTAACGCTAGTTAGCTTTTCACCTCCAATACTGATGGCCCTTGTAAAGCCCTGTTGGCTATTGGTCATAATTTTTTTTTCTGCATTTATATAGCTGCGGAAGTCTTGCCAATACACATCACTAGGTTGGCTAGTTTATCTTCTGTCCCTGCTAGGCCATAAATGTCATCTGCGAAGTTAGTAATTCTTCTTCCTCCAATGCTTACAGTAACTTCAAATCCCTCGAGAGCATCTTCCATTATCCTTTTAAGGAAGATATTAAAGAGTGTTGGTGAAAGTAGGCAGCCTTGTCTTACTCCAATTGTGGTTTTGAACCATTCCCCAATATTGTTGTTGAAGTACATCGCACTGGTGGCATCCTTGTAGAGGTTCTGGATAACTTTGATTACATTTTTATTAATCTTGTTTTTCTCTATTGTCGGCCAGATTGCCCCGTACCATACTCGATCGAAAGCTTTCTTGAAATCAATAAAGACTTGGAAAAGATTCTCTTGGTGTTGGAGATATTTTTCACATAGTATTCTGAGATTTAGGATTTGCTCTGTTGTGCTGCGACCTTGTCTAAAGCCTGCTTTTTCTTCTCATATGATTTTGTCTGCTATCGGTTTTAGTGGATTTAATACAATTTTTAATAGTACTTTTCTGGGATGGCTTATGAGGGTTGCCCATTCATCTTTGTTAATAACAGTTCCCCTATACACTATATCTGAGCCACATGCAAAGGCCAGGAGTTGGACCTGTTGTCAAATGCTATTTGAAAAGCATGCCATTGAAGGCATTTATATCTTATATCCATTAGCATTTTTTGCAATAATAACCTTATGGAACCAACCCCAGCTGTAACAAATTTCATTAGAGCAAGGTGAATTAAGTTTGAAGTGAAAACTCAAATCAGCCTGACAAATTTAGAAACTGTGACCACAACATGTTTGAACACACAGTTGATTAGAATGCTCCCTTACTGAGATACTGGTATCCTACACATTTAAAAAAAATAAAATCCTTTTTAACCTATATCTTTTATTATTATGTTTTTCAAAAAGGAAACTGGTTCCAGAGTCTCTTCAAAAACTAACATCAATAGTAGACCTACTTCAGGAAAACAGTCAGCATCAGGTTCCAGGTATTACTGGTATTACAATTTTACTGCAAATAACTAAATAGGCAAAATTATATTAAGCCTAAAAAAACTTTTCACACATATAAATTCATTATTAGATTATTATCATCATTATCAAACTCCTTTGATTGAGGGCTTGAAACACTCAAATCCTCTCTTTCAAAAGGCCTGCACAAAAATTCTACTGTTGTGTCTAATGCATATATGACTATTAGATGAATTTATAGACGAAATGACATTTTGATGTGTAACATCCATTAGTCCTTTTGAAAACATTTTAAAACTATTAGTACAATAGGCTGCAATTACTTTTATTTTTTTTATGTGGATATATTACTAATGTTCAAGAATGTTA
>JADKLZ010079391.1:5761080-5787716 GCA_021533235.1 Biomphalaria straminea
TATAGATACCCGATTTTCCCAATACTTCTACGCGTCAAGTCATTACATATTTCCTCCCCCCTTTATCAAAAAAAAATTGTCAATCAATTTTTTTCAGTCCACAAGTCCAAAACTCTACCTCCTACTGTCATATGTCTTACAATTTACATGGCCATTATTGGGGAAAAAGACCACAACATATATCTTGCTCTTGAGTCTTGATAGACATCTTGACACATTGAGTTCATTGTTCATATGAGTCCATAGATGTAATCAAATAAACATATGTACAGTTCCACTATAGCTTATGGTAGGAAATAAAATACTGTTCCAATCATCACTACTGTCGTTGATGATGATAAAGTACAACACAGTTCATTATCACAGTCTTTTCCACTACCAACGCAAAAGTCCATAAATGATTACACTATGTACACAATCCTTAGGTAGTCTCTTCCATAAAGAACACAGAGTCCATCAATAATTAAACAATGCACAAAGTCCATAAAGTCCATAAATAAACAACGTAGTTCCTTTCATGAATAATGCAAGAGAGTCCCTCAAAAACGAGCCATGCGTATAGTAGTATAGTCCATAAACAGTCATATGGGCGATGCCTTTGCCGACTCCATAGGCATAAAAAGTTAAAGTGACATGACAGTTCATAGTTCATATATGGAGATGCCTTTGCTGATTCCATAGGCATATAGGTTTAACATGGCCACTGTCAACAGCATAGCGTATGTGTAGGCTACTGTCAACAGCATAGCGTATGTGTAGGCTACTGTCAACAGCATAGCGTATGTGTGGGTACTCGGAACATCACCAAACCTTTCCTGTCGAACAAAATGTAATATTTGTATCAGAAAAACTTTTCCAATAAATTTACCTAACTTTTTTGTTGGGCACTAATAAGTTGTATCTTCTCTCCACTTACCATTTCCAATTGACCTAATCTTTAAGCAATGAGTATTAATGATTTAAAAAAATAAAATAATGACTTCAGATGATCATACTTACTTTAGTTTATACTTTTGTCCTCATTACTGACATTTTATAATTATCTCCCTTGATTAATAAAAAAAATCCCAATTAAAATTAATTGAGTTATCTCCCTTTCAAATGAATAAAATACAGTATCCATACAAACAACTTATTCATGCCCACTAATCAAAACATAACAATATACATGCATCAATAAATTAAAATCAATGAACATTATTTACACTAGTTCTATCCTACAGTAACTCTTGATAACATATCTGCCACGATATTAATTTCCCCTTTTATTGCTTGTAGTTCAAAATTATATTCTTGTAGAATCAGAAATCACCTATATAGTCTATCAGATAACAATACAAATTTATTTCCCAGTAAAAGGCTTTCCAGTTTACATGAATTATTGTAAATGTAAATTTAATGCACTGTAATGAAATCCTAAAAGACTTCATGAAAATAGGTCTATCACTTGTCAGTTTCATGTCATGCTTTATAATGTCTGTTTTCCCTGGCAAACTTGAAAAAATTTCTTTGAAATCACTAACAATGTTCATTATATCCCTTGTCTTTTCTGGAGATAAATTTCCAAATTTTAACTTTTCCCATGTTTGACTATCTTTTGTTTCTAATATAGGTATATTTTTAATATCATTTTCTTTAGTTTCTTCATTAATTAATATCATGAAACATTCATGTATTTGTTTATCAATTTCTTCATTTTCTGCATTTAAGTTTTGAATTTGATTATTTTGATTTTCATTGTCTACCTCTGTATCTATACCTTGAAATTGTTCTTCATTTCTTTCTGTGTATAATTTCAAATTATTTATATGGTAAGTTTTTATTTTCCCATTCATGTTTATCTTGTAGTTTACTTCACTTGTTTTGTGTGTGACAGTAAATGGTCCTTTGAATTATTTTCCTAATTTGTTTTTTAAGTCAATTACCAAAAGTAATACCTTATCTCCTACTTCTAACTTTCTTAATTTTCTTTTTTCATTTAAGTTCTCATGCACTGTTTCTTTATATTTCATATTATTCTCATAAGCTTCTTTCCATATCTGTTTTAAATCTAATACTGTTTCATTAATATTTTCATTTTCCTCTTTGTCTATAATTAGGCTTTCTTTAAAAATTTGTATCTCATCCCTGGGTTTCCTTCCATGAACCAACTCATATGGTGAAAATTGAGTTGCCTCATGAATATTATTTCTAAGAGAAAATAGAACAAAGTTAATATATTGATCCCAGTTTTTCTGATTGTTTTCTACAATTTTAGCTAAGGCTCTCTTTATAACTCCGTTTAGTCGTTCGCAACAACCGTTGCCCTCTGGGTGGAATGCTGAAGATCTAATATGTTCTATGCCATATTTTAATGTCCATCTTTTAAATAACTCAGATGTGAACATAGATGCATTGTCTGATAGCAATGTTTTTGGTATCCCATGTCTCCCTATGAACTTTTGATCTAAAGCATTAATAATATTCTCTGTGTCTATATTAGATAATGCTACTGCTTCAGGATATCTACTGAACATGTCCACTATTGTTAATATGTATCTATTATTGTGCTCAGTTTTGGTTAAAGGTCCTATGATATCTATTGCTATCTTTTGAAATGGTTTGTTTGGTTCATCCATTGTCTGTAATGGAGCTTTACCTAATTTACCCTTAAGTCCTCTTCTTTGACACATGTCACATGACCTTATGTAGTTTGATATGGTTACTTTCATTTTAGGCCAAAACACTTGGGTTGCTAAGTTTCTGAAACATTTCTTAATACCTCTGTGTGCACTTAAATTACTATCATGTGATAAAATCATGACATCCTTCCAATACTTTTGAGGTAAAACTAACTGTTTTATTTCTCTACCATTTAGTTTTGTTTTTCTAAACAGTATTCCTTCTTCTATGACAAATTTCTCAATTGGGTTATTGTTCCTTTTATCACTAATCCTATCATAGATTTTCCCAATTATGTTATCCTGTTTTTGTTCTTGAGCTAGTTTATTTATTCCTTTTAAACCTTCATTTTTAATTTCTTTAGGTACCTCTTTTTGTTGCTCTGTGTCTATATGCTCATGACTTTGTATTTCAAATTGTTTTGTGTCTATATTATTATGCTCATGGTCTTGTGTTTCAACTTGTTTTAATTCTTCTTCTTTCTCCTTATCTTCCTCAACATTAACTGTTTCATTACTTATATTACTAGGTTTCTGTGTTTCTACTTTAGGCTTATCTTTAGATCTAGTTATAACCATATTGCTTATATAGTTATCTGATTTTGTCTTTTTGTTTTGTTTAAACATTTCATATTTCTTTTCCCATGCTTCAATTTCTTGTTTGGAGCATTCTTTCAAACCTGTCAAATTTCCTATTAACATATCATGTCTCATATTAGGCATAGCTACTCCCTCACAATGACCAGTATAGAATGGTGTCTCAATGTACACTTTAAATACTTTAAACTCCTTTATACTGCCATCTGCTAACTCAACTTTTCTACTATATCCCTTATAGTACTGTGGTTCAATCAGATCAGCCCTGACGACCAATGTATTAGATCCACTATCTCTAATCGCTTGAATAGGCACATTGTTTATAAAGGCTGGATAAAAAGCAAAATTGTTTTTGTTTTCCCTAACAAAATAAACTCTATCAGAATTTCTACTTTTGTATTCCCTGCTTTTGTTTCCACTGTGTGTGTTATTACTGTAATTGTTGTTGTAATTGTTGTATCTATTACTACTGTCTGATCTGTAATTGTTCCTATCATCTGTTTTATTGTAATTGTTTGCACTACCTGATCTATTGTGATTGTTTGCACTACCTGATCTATTGTAATTATTTCTACTGTTTGACCTATTTTGTGTTCCCCAGCAGTTCATAGCTAAATGTCCCTTTCTATTGCATCTGTAACATACTACATCCCTGTTGCTTGATCTATTCCTACTATTATTGTATCTAGAATGTTGGCTATCCCTACTTCTATTTCTACTCCTATCAGTATTTTCTTGAGTGTATCCAACTAAATCAATATTCTTTTTATCTCTACATGAAAAAGGGTTGTTAGGATAGGCATTTTTATATGTCCTTATGATTTCAGTGACATCATCTAAAATTTTAGGATTTCTCTCTTTAATAAAAGATTGTAGTTGGGGGTCACATTTAGCAATGAAATTGTCTACTAGTATAAAATTCTTTAAACTCTCAAATGAATTTTCAATCTTCTCAAATCCTAGCCATTTATTAAAATAGTCCTTTTCCATATTTATAGTGGTTTGGGGTTCTGTCTGATTAGATGGAGTATTATCAAAGTATTTTTTCCTAAATGTGCTAGCATTGTGGCCATATGCATTGAGCAGTTCCTTTTTTAAAGTTTGGTAGCTATTTTGCACAGTATGATCATGATTTTGGCATATTGTAAGAGCCTGTCCTTGCACAAAATCAAGCAGAATTTGAGACCATTCCTCCTCCCTTATATTACAGTTTGTCATTTTTATTTCATATCTTTTTAGATAGTCTGAAATACAGTCCCTAGCTTCTTGGAAAGGTTGTAGTTTTTTCCTTAACCAATGGTTATTGTCACTTGCAACATTAGTAGTGTTGTTTGTATTACTATTATTATTACTACTATCAGTTTCATTGTGATTGTCTACACTGCCAGTATTAGAATTATCATTTGTATTAGAGTTGCTTGATTTTTTCTGTTTCTGTTCAGCCTCAATTCTTAGTTTCTCAAGGTCATATTGTAATTTCCTATCAGCCTCTTCTTTTATTAATTGGGCTTCCCTATCTTTTTCTTTTTCCCTTATTTCTGTTTCTTCCCTTCTTTCCTTATCTCTTCTTTCTGTTTCTTCCCTTCTTTCTTTATCTATTCTATCTCTCTCTAATGTCACCATTTGTTGTACATAACTAGCTAGGTCCTTCCCTTTTAGTTCTAGCTGCTTTGCCTCAGCAATAATTTGCTGGCGAAAAGTCTCCATATAGTCTAATGATGGAGCTGTTGCCATTATGATTAATTTAAATAATACAAATAATATTGTATTGATATGGCCTCCCTACTGGCCTAAATGTCACAACTTAGTTAAATACTTTTTTACAATATATATAATATATATATACCAATATAGTCAATTCTTGACACCTTTGCCTTATCTCAAATATCAACAAATATCAATTCAGTGGACTTACTCACTGCCACAACAACATAGATCTAGATTTATATTGAAACTCAAGTGGACTTACTCACAGCCACAAACTCCTTAAATGTAATTGCAACTTAATTCAGTGGACTTACTTCTGGCCACATACACATGTACATATATAAATATACCTCAATTCTTATTGGACTTACTTATTGCCAAATAATACTCTAGGACTATTCTAGTCTCTAGTCTAGATTCAATATACTCAAATATACTCAAATAACTCAATAATATACCTCAAATAACTCAAATATCTCAATATTATACCTCTCAACAGTAAATCACACTTTAGTGATACTGATAAAAAAACTCTGACCACTTAGAATGTGTTTGAACACATCTACAATATGTCAACTGATTAAATCGGGACAAAAGATCTATATATAAATATAAATAAATCCTTAGACTCAGATGTCTTTAGGATAAATAGATCTGCGTTCTCATGAGTATATAACAATGTAGTTATAACTCGAAAACAGTCTAGAACTTATACTAGACTAAACATGGCCTACCTGATCTCACTTAAGATAAAATTAATAATATATAATAATAATAAAGTAAAATAGACGTAATAAGACACAAAAAATAAATCTAGTCTAATGAGATGAGACTTTTTTAAGGAAAAGACAAGAAAGGTACAATGAATATAACGTCACATTACTTGTAAAAAAAAATATAATAAAAGATCTAGATTGATTTTATGACAAAGATACAAACAAGACGAGACAATCTAAACAATTACTGAGACTTCATTAATGAGTAGACCCACTTTGTTACGTCCCTATGACGCCTTCATCAGGCAATCTACTCTTAACAAAGATCTACTATCCCTATAGACTTAAAACTAATGGAGAAGAAGATATAACTTATCTTTATAGTCAGAATCTGTCCCTCGGTCCATGGAACGCCCACTGGTCAGCTTAACACACGTTCCCCACTGACGTAGGTAAGGTAAGGTGTGCTCCCACAAAGGCTACTTGACGGCAGTACAACGTTGTGTCACTCTCTCCTGGTGCTGCTCAAAATATGGTACAGGTACGAAGTCCTCTGGTTCGGTCAGGTTCCACTGCTCACGGTTCCGGTTCTGTAATGTTGATCTGTTGGTGCTGTCTTCTGGTTTCAGGTCACTGGTCAGGAACAAAAGTCATTGAGACAAGCTAGTGGTGCTGTCTCAAGAGAGATGACAAAAAATGGCTAAGTCCAACTCTCTCTTTTGATGAATATAACGTTGTTCAACTTTAGAAGTTGAATAAAAAATCACGCAGTGTGATAGTAGGGTTTATCATCACTCGTGTGTAGATGTAGAAGTACAGCAACACTGCAACAGTCTTGCGAATAATAGATCTAATCCAACAAGCCAAGGTGACAAAAGGTGACGTCAACCGTTCAACGGTCGACTTGTAGATCCAAATAGTACAAATAGTAAATATATCCAGAGGTGACTTTCCGTACTCCAATAAAATATCCAAACTGCCGTAATGAGGTATACTGGAGGTATATTAACGACTGACTGTCCTTAAATACTTGCAACGGACGAAATAACTTTCTTGCAATGGATCTCGAGTGTTAAGACTTGTAGATCTCAGAAGACAAAATGGCTGGCCACGCCAAATCACATTGACTGGTAGAGTTGAGTCCAAAATAGTTTCGAACTTTTCTTCTTCTACTAAATCCACTGGAGTAAGCGATGCCAAAAGGATCCAGCTGCAGTCCAGACCTAATGACACAAACGTAGGCTAGATCCAGTGAAAAACTGATAGTCAAGTGTACTTGTCAATATGTAAACTGTAGATCTAAGTTGTAGACGAAATCGAAGATCCAACTGACGCCTAGATTCAGAGTCCAAATCGGCCTGTCGAGGGTCGCCACTTCTGTTAAAGCGTGGTTTGATAGTTGTGTAGTTGTATAGATTGGCTTGCGAGATCGTTCACACCACACTCACAGAAATATTCAATAAGTGAATAACGATAGTTGAACTTGAACTTATTTACACTTTAATACTCAAAATAAGGACACAGTCAGAAATCGTGTTGCTAGTTCTAGGCGTCACGTCCGTCTCTATCTTTCGTCGTTATGTAATCCTAGTTTTTAATCCCTACGTCACGTCATTCTATAGATACCCGATTTTCCCAATACTTCTACGCGTCAAGTCATTACAAAGTAATATTATTTAATCTCCCTGTTAACAAAATCAGTTATTACTTTGTTGTAATAATATATAAATTGTTTTGTCTAAATATAGTAATAGCTTGACCTCTTTTTTTTTTTTAATCATACCTTACAAATGAAGATTGCCCAAACTCCAGTTAGTGGTAATAAGTTCAGTTTGGGTGTGAATGACCTAAAACATTCTTTACCTGATTGTCTCATTGCAATACAGCTGTCTTGGGACTTGGACATGGCAAACAGAGTCCTTGACATGTCATCCTTATCATGGGTATCAAGCATACTGAGAAGTGAGTACACCATCTCAACCCGTTCAATAGATGCATTGAGTGAAGCAGAGATCTATTAGAAGTGTTAAAAAAAAAAAGCTTAAATATAGAATTAATTAACAGTAGGCCATATAGAACATAAGGTCTGAAAGGGGAACTTCACATTTTTAAGCAAGAAATCAACATTACTTACTTTTAATCCAAGTTGTTGTGGTTGGTCACTTCTAGACCCACTGGCTGCTACCCCACTGCTACCACCACTGTTTGAGTTGGTGGAGTTGAAGCTGATAACACTGGCCTGGGATTTAGGCAGTGAAGCACCACTGTTGGACATCACTGAATGAATAGATCAGACAATCATTTGATTAATTTGAAATGATGGCATTGTATTTATACAGTCAATACCGGTATTTCAAACAAACTGATAAAATATGTGTAGTCATTCTTGTAGACTTGTATAGCATTTAAACACTTATATATCTTTTCCATTAAACATCAACATCCATTTGAGGATAGCTAGAGTTGTCTCCATTTTGTATCTCATTTAAGATCTCAAACATGCATATAACTTGATGGCTGATTATGAATCTGTTGTAAATTAAAGTAAAGTTCTCTATTTCAAACTTTGCAATCTATAGGGCACATGATGTTAAGGTCCCCTGTTTCTTTGGCCAATGGTTAACAACCAGGGTATCGTGTGAGCAGCCTTTACTTTCCCCATCTAAAGTAGGGTACCATAACAGTTGGACAGATCTAGCCTTCACCAAGATTTTTTAACACAGATTTGGAAGCCAATCACTTAACTACTTTACCATCACGCCCCTAAGAATCTATTAAGTAGATCATTATGACAACATAGGCAAATGTTTACCTTTTTCTGTAGGCCAGGCTCCATGATACATGACTGAAAGGTTTGGCTTAATAGGCGTTCCAGGAGATATTCCATCAGGAATGTGTGTATACGCTACTTCCCCAGTCTGTGTGGCCAGTGAAATACAATGGCTTCCAGGAATAAAGATTCTGTCACAGACATAGCCACCAACTCCATCTTCTTGATCAGGTTTCAAGTTAAACATCTAAAAGAAAAACAAAGATAAATCATTAGCAATAATAATAATAATTTTATTTATAAAGCTCTGTTAACAAACAAATTGTAGCAGAGCTGTAAGTAAAATTATTTACTTTTTTGATCCAATTTGAAGTAATGATGGCTACTAGGATAGAAATTCCATCATTTATAAAAGAAAAGCCATATGAAATTAAACAAGAGTTACTCGCATGGAATGAAATAACTGACCTGAAAGAAGAGAAAAGAGCCATAGCCATAGCCCTTTCACTTCCACAAAACAGTGAATCAGGGATAAGAGAGAAAGTGTTTGAACAACTAGACCTATCAGAGCTTAAGTGTCGTGAAGGCTTTGAGAGACTTTTGAAGTTCCTAGACAAAAACTTGGCCAAAGACGACCTCGCAGACAGCATTCACAAATTTGATGAATTGGAAGATTTTAAACAGGGGGAAAACCAGTCAATACGGGACTTCATAGCAGAGTGGCGCAGCGAAAGGGTACTGGGCCCATAACCCAGAGGTCCACGCTCTGGGATTGGAACCACGCTCTGCTACCACTTGTTAAACTAAGAACATTACACTTTATAACCACAAATAACGCCAACGATATAACGCCAGATTCATGAGTGAATTTATTTACACACTGTGTTTACACACATTACACACAAAAATCCTTTAGTCAAGGGGAATCATTCAAGCTACAAATATAAACAATGTCAACACAAGGCGCTGTAAAAAACATTACAAACACAAACATAAGACATGACAAACTAATCTAAAAAAGTTCTCAACAAATAGGTCTAAATGTTCTTCTTAAAAGTGGTGAAGCTTGTTGTCTGTCTGACATCATTTGATTTGGTAGTGAGTTCCAAACCTTTGGTCTGTGAACTGAAAAAGCCTGCAGACTGTAGCTTTTGAGGGAGAAACGTGGTGCCACTAAAAATGTTGAGTCCATTGAGAGTCCAGAGAGCTCTCTGGGGGACATATGGAGTAATCAGTTCGCTAAGGTACAAGGGCATCTCATTGTTGTATATACACTGATGACAAAGTGTGGTGACCTTGTAATCGATTTTTGCTTTCACTGGAAGCCAAATGGACATGCCCAATAGCGTAGTAGCAGAATCACGCCTTGTTTTTTTAAGAACTATTCGTGCGGCGTTGCTCTGAATACGTTGCAGCTTGGCTATTTCGTCATTAGGTATACCTGCTAGTAAGGCGTTGCAATAGTCAAGGCGGGAGAGCATGAATGCCACAGCTAGCGTTTTTGTTGACTCTATTGTTAGATATCGTCGGATCTGGCCTAAACTGCGCAGCTGCAGATAAAGACCCTTGCAGAGCTGCCTTAGGTGTGGGTCGAAAGATAGTTTTGAGTCAAAGAAAACTCTAAGATTCCGCACTACATGGACATAAGAAACCTGGCAGTTCCTGATAAAAAGAGAATCTGTGCTCTAGACTTTTGAGACATTGTTCCGAGTGCCAATCTTTATTATTTCTGTCTTGTCTTCATTCATCTTGAGCTTATTCTCAACCATCCAATTGCTCACCCTTGCAACGGTATCACTGATTTTCTCTGCCAGATGCAACACCTCTGAGGGTAATGAGGAATCGTATAACTGTGAGTCATCGGCAAAAAAGTGGTTCAAGATGCCTGTTGGCTGTATGACACCACTGAGTGGATATGTATACATAGTGAACAGTACTGGGCCTAGAACTGATCCTTGGGGTACCCCGTACTTCAAGAGTAAGCTTGTTGATTCTGTCCCATTAACAACAACACTTTGGGTGCATTCAGTCAGGTAGGATGCAAGCCACATTAGGACGATTCCTGCTAAACCAAAAGTGGCAGAGAATCTGGCCATTGTAGTTTCATGGTCAAGCATATCAAAAGCTGCAGACAAGTCCAGCATGGAAAGAATTGATGTGTGGCCTATGTCGGAATTGTGAAGTAAGTCGTTTAGTACCCTGACCACTGCTGTCTCTGTGCTATGGCACTTCCTGTATGCAGGTTGAAATTCTTCCAAGAGACAGTACTGTTCAAGATGAGAGAGAATTAGCGCTAACAGGATGCGCTCTAGAAGCTTTGACAGGAATGGGAGATTTGATACGGGGCAATAGTTTTTTTTTTTAGACATTCCGAGTCAAGACTGGATTTCTTCCATAAGGGCAAGTGCATGCTTAAATTGCTGTGGTATAATGCCTGAAGTCAGTGAGAGTTCACAATGTTAGGAATTGTGGGTACAAGCTCATCTAAACATTCAAGGAGCAAGGAAGTTGGAATGGGATCAAGGTCACATGACTTATTTGGCATCTTTAAAATAGTACTTTTGACATAATCTTCAGATACACGCTGAAACTCGCAAAAAGGAGAATTTTGAAAAATTGGAGTGGTCAAGCTCTGCTGAGAGGGAGGGCATGTCATTTCTGATCTGCTCAATCTTGCCAATGATATTGATATTATTGAAGGAATCAGGGAGTTCAGATTCTGGGATAGATGACGGCAAACATTCGTTATTTGCTCCCCCTAACATTTCAGCGGTGATCCTAAATAGCTCCTTTGAAGAATCAGAAGTTTAGATTTTTTTGTAGAATATGACTAGCTTTTGCATCTCTGATCATACGGTTTAAAGATATTTAATGTAAAGATATTATTTCTTGTATTTATTTTGTATGCCTTATAGTGCCAAATTTTAATATGTTTCTCTAAGTCAAACCTCTGAACTCAAGTGGGTGGCTGTTGCAACATTTCTGTAGATAACTTTCTTCTGTAAAGTCAACTTTAATAAATCCATCCTTCTCTCCAAGTTCTTGATCCTCTCCAGCCAGGCCTCTTGTCTCAGTTCACTCTGCTCTCCAGTTCCCAACTTCTCACGCATGGCTAATGGCACCTTGTGACCTACATCCATCTGTCTCCTGGCATGCTCTGAGAATGGACAAGGCACATTGTCAATAGTAATGATGCAAAGTTGATTTAGAAACTGACACTATTAGAAAGATAATGATTCTGTAATTGAGTAACTGCTTAGCTACCTAAAAGGCTAATATAAAAGAGCTCCAGGTGAAATCTCAGTAATCATGAATGTGAGTGTTAAAAATTAATGATTCACGGAAATATATTTAAATTTTTTTAAATACAATTAATAAATGTAAATAGTGTTTTTAAAAGATTTGCTTGTAAAAAAGGGAGAACTTTTATATTTATATGACATCAACAAAAAGCATTAGCAACATCAAGGTTGCTCAGCACGCTGCTATTTTGTTTTCAATGATGTCACAGAGTTGTTGCCAACTTAGTATTTTGAGAGAATTTGTGACCCTTTTTGACAAGGGGGGGGGTCAAAAAAAAAGGTCATTTTTTTGCATTACGTGATTTACGAACCACCCCAAACCTCTAGCTGGTAAGCATATGATGCATGACAACTCTCACGCGTGCTTTAAGATTGCACGAAACAGGAAAGGCTTGGTATTAATTATCAAACAATTTACAGGTATCAAAAAAACAGGCATAGGTTTCGAAACAAGCTTATGGACCTGATGACATAAAAAAAAGGGAACATTATTGAACCCCCCCCCCCCCCAAGCTACTCACATGCCCAGTATTGGCCTTATGGGGAGGGGGGCAACAGCCCCAGGCCCTGTGATTAAGATTCCCTTGACAGCATCAGCTTCGAAAACCAGAACAGTTCTCATAAATAGGACTCATTACTCAATATCTTTGGAAATCTTTCCAGGCATCCCATCTTTAGAATACCACATACTATTTCTATGTAAGCTCTTAACAAGACATAAACTTCAGCAGCATGAGGTTTCTGTAAATCCTGTTAAGTGTGTGACTTTGTGGTTGGATTTAGCTCCGAAAATGTCAAATGGTAGCACAACGAATAACGTGATGCAAGAAAAAATTAGAAAAGTAAAACTTAACAAAAACTCTAGCGATTGTACAGTATCTTTTAGAAAACAACACCACATATCGTGGGAGAACAGAGAAACAAACGAACAACAGTGATAGCCGAAGTCGACCCAACCATGCAAGAACATCTTTAAAGAATAAAGAACGCTGAGGTTCATGGCCATTACATTGGGCATAGGATTCAAAATGAGCTTATGAACCTTATGGCATCAGAAGTAAAAGGGAACATTATTGATGTCAAACTTGCTAAATATTTTTCTGTCATTCTTGACTGCACACCTGATGTTAGCCACAAAAAGCTGATGTTTGTCATTGTTTGTCATGGCTCTTCTTGCTGCGCTGGTGAACCTTGGTCAGGACATCGCTGGTTGTCGTGTCCAGGGATACTAATAAACATTATTCGCATCAATAATTTACCTTTTGCGCTTTCTTGCGGTGGTCGAAATCTGAACGTTGATTAAACTTAAAGCCATGAAGTACATATGCAAGGTACTATGTTTTGTAAAAAAAATAAGACCTACAGCATTAGAGGCGGACGAGACATTAGCGTGATGTGATGTGGACAACATATTGCTGACTAACAGTACTAAAGCTCTAGTCTACCGGACCTGTGTATTGAGCACCTTGCTATATGGAAGTGAAATATGGTCAACCTACTCATGGCAGGAAAAAAAGCTGAATGTCTTCCACCTCCGATGAATAAGGCGGATCTTTAAAGTAAGGTGGCAAGATAAGATAACAAACGAGGAAGTGCTACGAAGAGAGGGTTGCCAGGACATCCGCTCTGTTATCAGCAGCAGACGCCTTGGCTGGCTTGGCCATGTTCGTAGAATGCCAGAAGGTCGACTCCCACAGGATATTCTGTATGGCGATCTAATAGAAGGCAGAAGATCCGCTGGTCGCCCACTCTTACCTTATACAGATGTATGCAAATGGGACATGAAGGTCTTTAAGATAGACACCAGCAACTGGGAAGAGGTGGCACTGGATAGATCCACATGGAGAGAGGGCATAAAGGAGGGGTCTCTGATTGCAGATGCCATACACAACAGAAGCAGAAAGAAGGGTGAAAATGCAATGGCGCCTGGTGACTACATATGCCCAACCTGCGATCGCAGCTGTGTATCAAGAATCGGTCTCTTTAGTCACACAAAAGCTTGCAAGGGGAAAAGATTGTCTCTCGAGACATAAAATGCCACAGATAGATGTGGTATGGATATATAGCCTACACTTACGGCTTAGAACCCTGCATATGACACTCATACAGGGCCTACCTAGACCACCTCTGCCCATGCCTACAGAGTAATCTGTCAAAGTCAGACAGCCATCAACAAATACAAGGTAGGACCATCACAGTAGGCCTACACACGCAAGTATCTTTTCCCCATAAATTGTGAGAAGTCACATTCCAGGAGCTTCTTGTAAATCAGGAGGCCACATAAAATCTGGGGGCGCATTGGTCGAGTGGTTAAGCACTTGGCTTCTAAACCTGAGGTCCTGGGTTCGAATCCCGGTGAAGACTGGAATTTTGAATTTCGGGATTTTTAGGGTGCCCCTGAGTCCACCCAACTCTAATGGGTACCTGACTAGTTGGGAAAAGTAAAGGCGGTTGGTCGTTGTGCTGGCCACATAACACCCTGCTCGTTTAACCGTTGGCCAAAGGAACAGATGACCTTAACGTCATCTGCCCCATAGATCTTAAGGTCTGAAGGGGTCACTTTACTTTTTTTTTTTACATAAAATCTGTTTTGAGTTATAAAATGTTTTCTTTTTTAATAATTTACACCTAGGATTAGCGTGGGTTTTGTGCCAGTGTGTGGCTCACTGCAGTCGCATAGGTTGCAGCGACCTAAGGTCAACTCTGCAAAACAGCTGTGTATGCTACACTTACCAACTGACATTAAAAATATCCATCCACGTGCATGCAATAAGAAATTTATTGTCCTAATCATCATCATCATCAAACTCCATTTGAGTGAGGGCTTGAGAGGCTTAAATCCTCTCTTGCAAAAGCCCTGGACAGAAACACTGCTGTCTTGCGTAGTGCGTAGGCGTCACCATACAGGTCGAGAAATTTTGGTTTCCCAGACCTGTCGAGACGGAGATCAGCAAGTCTGGGGCAGTCGAACAGAATATGAGACACGGTTTCCTCTTCTTCCCCGCAGCGGGGGCACCGTGAGTCAAAATTTGGCCATAACCGTGAAAAGTATGAGCCAACAGGACAGTGGCCTGTCCTGCACTGTGCTATAACAGCTTGCTCAGGCCTGGACAGCCTCCACCACGGGGAAGTGCGGTCAGGGCGCCTCATGCGCTCCCAGACTCCACGGGCTTTTTGGGACTTGTCCCAGCACTAATAGAATCCAAAGGACTTTTTTTTTTCATTTGTATCCATTTATTTACAGAACACCATCCATAGAAGAAACAGCAATAGACACAAAAAATAATAAACTGGAACTAATAATCCAATGTCACTACTTTAACGAAAAAGCCCAGGGAGAATGTTTTCAGTGATGCTTTTAGGTGCTTAGTAGATTGAGTCCGGTGGAGAGAAGGAGGGGAGAATTTGAACCCCTCCCCAGGCCCCCACTTGAGGGGGGTCACCAAATGTGTTTTTTTCATAAATATTAAATGCTAGTCGACCCACGGTGTAGCATACGTTCATACGTCGCTATTTTGCAGAGCTGGCCTTAGGTCACTGCATTTTAACTTATGCCACCGCAGTGAGCCACGCACTGTCATAGAACCCACTCTAATCCTAGGTGTAAATTATTAAAATGAAACTATTTTATAACTTAGAACAGATTTTCAGTGGCCTCCTGATTTACAAGTAGCTCCTGAAAGGTGACTTCTCACAATTTATGGAAAAAAGATACTTGCGTGTGTAGGCTACTAGTCCTGCCTTGTATTTGTTGATGGCTGTCTAACTTCGACAGATTACCTGGAGGCATTGGCAGAGGCAGCCTTAGCAATGCGCGGGGCCCTGGGCGAGTGTCATAAGTGTAGGCTATATATCCATACCACATCACATCACGCTAGTGTCTCGTTCGCTTCTAATGCTGTAGGTCCCATTTTTGTTACAAAACATAGTAACTTACGTATGTATTGTATTATTGGCTGTTTGACTACATTACATAATGTACTCCATGACAGATTTTGCCTTAAAGTTAAATCAACGTAACTAATGATTAAGACATTTGTTCATGAACAATAGAAACAAACTTCATTATAATATTTCTGCTTAGCACTCTGAAAGCTAAGATTATATAATGGACGTTGCAAGAAAAGTGCAAAAGGTTGATTGTTGATGCGAATAATGTGTGCTTGGACTCCTTGTGGTGCTTTCTCTTTACGTTTACACAATTGTATTTGTATCAATTAGAGATGGGAATCGAACCCAATTTTTAAAGTTCGGGTTCTGTTCGGTTCGGTCAGATTTAAGTTCGTGTTCGGTTCGGTTCGATGACGAGTATAGTTCCGGTTCGGTTCGGTTCGGTCAGGTCTAAAGTTCGGGTTCGGGTTCGGTTCGGTCAGGTCTGAAGTTCGGGTTCGGTTCGGTGTTATGAAATTATCTAATAACTAAATTAAGTTATAAGGCTTAATGCAATTTATTATCTAAAACACTTTCATTTGAATTTTTACATAAAACAAATTATTTGAAACATATTAGCTATTGCAACTTCAAACTAAAAATGGCTTCAGTTATATACACAAAAATATAATAACAGTAAATGCGATGAATAACGATAGGATATTATATGCAGGGTTGCATGTTGTACTTGAGAAATGTCAGCATTTGTAATGTTTTTGGGTTAAGCCTAGCCCTGCGATCACTCATTGTCACTCCACAAACTGAAAATACTCTTTCGCTGGCAGTACGTGTAGCGGGAATAGCCAACAACTTTTTAGCGATCGATGCCATCGTTGGAAGCTTATGTTCACAATCATTCTCTTTCCAAAATTCCAATGTGTTACAGTCAGTCACTGGCAGTGCCAAATATTTTTCAAGTTCATGTCTCGTGTCATTACTATCAGCATTAGCTAATGGAGTAACTGCTGTCTTAAAGTTTTAATCATATCGTGAACTACATCTACAACTAATCCTAACATCGTTACGATATGCGGATTTCATATTGCTTCCATTATCAGTAACAAATACAATGTTTTCTTCCTTTAAAGAGTCAGGAAAAAGGTTTTTAAGAATTTCAATTGTCTTTGCTTTTACTGCTACACCTGTCTTGTACTCGGTAAACTCTAATAGTCCAATACATTTGTTTGTAAGGCAATAATTATGGTCAATCTAATGGACTGTAAAGTATATACCAGCCCAGGTGGTGTCGACCTTGATAGTCGGGCATCCGACAAAAGTTATAATCTCAATAAAAATTCCTTCAACAAAATGTTTTTTGTTTTATTAGCTTTTTCATTCAGGGGTCCGTGGGCAAGTTATGACTGTACAAAGGGGTCCTCCGGTCAAAAAGTTTTAGAACCTCTGACTTAGCGGTGACTTGGACTAGATAAGTATTACAAACAATTAATAATATATTTTGCAATTAGGCGTCAGGTCAACATTTTCTATAGACTACAGTTTGACACCGTAGTAAGTTAACTTAGACCAGGCGTCCTGCTAGACAGTTTGATCTGTTTCGACATATGAAATAATCTTCTCAACAATCACCGTTTGACTATGTCGTAATCAATACCCTCATATGTTTACTGTCCTTTCATAATTATGTGACATCTAGTAAGCGCCTTACAGTGATTCAATTTAGAGTGCCTTCCGCGCGATTTCTCCAACATAAACACTGGGAACCAAACCCCAGGCCTGCAATGCAAACAGTTTGTCTCTGCATCCCCCCCCCCCCCCCCCAAATTCCTCTCACTATGATTGGCTGCTCGCATTACGAGCTCTCTTAACGACACTAAACGCTGTATATATAGTCATATGTAAACATTATTAGCTGTATCGCTAGATAGAGGGATAGACTCACGTCTGCTCTGGATGTCATCTGCTCTATGTTTAAAATAGAAATTATGGGATGGTAACTTACTCGGTAAACTCTAATAGTCCAATACATTTGTTTGTAAGGCAATAATTATGGTCAATGTAATGGACTGTAAAGGCCTGAAAAGAATGGTCCACCTTATATTGGTCCGGAAATAGGAACTGCGATAGACTAAGGATCATCTATCACGTGGGCGAAGTCTAATTGTCTAATTAGTGATAAAAGTCGCACCTTCAAATGTTACGACACGTGTTGACAGGAATAATCTTCTTCATTAAAGAGAGACGTGGGTTGGGGTGGAAAAAAGAATGAAGTATATACCAACCCAGGTGGTGTCGACCTTGATAGTCAGACATCCAGCGCCTAAGGCCACTGTAGGTGACTGTTTGTTTATCTATGCCCGATCAAGGAAAGATAAGTGAAAAGTCGTGGCCTGGTTGGTGGACTTGGTCTTATTATTATTAAAAAAAGATATATTTTAGAAAGGATTGTACAAATTGCAAAATTAGTTCGGTTAAGAAAAGGAGGGTTCGTTCAGTTCGGTTCGTACCAAGCAACTTTAAAGTTCGGGTTCGGTTCGGTCAGGTCTAAAGTTCGGGTTCGGTTCGGTTCGGTCATAAGTAGGGTTCGAGTTCGGTGTGTTCGGTTCGGGTTCGGTTCGTTTCCCATCTCTAGTATCAATGGACACAACAATCGACGATGTCCTGACCAAGGTACACCAGCTCAATAAGAATAGCCATGACAAATCCTTTCCTGTTAAGTTGTCGACATCATGATAGTCCAAAAAACACAATATAAGGGACATCAGCTTTTTGACAAGAGAACCCAATCATGCTACAGGGAGAAAACATCCTTGATACAGACCACTTCACCTATCTCGGAAGCAGAGTTAGCAAAGACGGTGGAGCTGATGATGATGTACTAATTCGAATAAATAAAGCTAGGTTTGCCTTCTCATCTCTTCAAACAATCTGGCACTCCAAGGCAATATCTCTACATAACAAAATAAGAATCTATAATACTAACATTAAGTCTGTTCTCCTTTACGGTTCAGAAACTTGGAGAGTCACTAAAAGAAATACGGAAAAGCTCCAAACTTTTGTTAACAGATGCCTACGCCGGATATTAGGAATTAGGTGGCCAGAAAAGATTACCACTACCGATTTGTGGAACAAAACTAGACAAAAGCCCATAGCACAAGACATTACCAAACGAAAATGGAGCTGGATAGGACACACCCTGCGGAAACCAGCTACCAATGTTGCAAAGCAGGCTCTTGACTGGAATCCACAAGGAAAGAGGAAAGTAGGCAGACCCAAGCAAACCTGGAAGAGGTCAGTCATCAGTGAAGCTGAGGGTACTGGAATGACATGGGAGCAGATGAAATTAAAAAAATAAAAATATATATATAATAGATAAATAGATAAAAATATTTAGCAAATTTGATTGTATCAATAATGTTCCCTTTTACTTCTGACGCCGTAAGGTTCATAAGCTCGTTTTGAATCCTATGCCTGATTTAATGGACGTGAGCCTCGGCGTTCTTAATTCTTCAAAGATGATCTTCAATGGTTGGGTCGATTTCGGCTATCACCGTTGTTCGTTTGTTTCTCTGTTCTCCAACGATATGTGGTGTTGTTTCCTTTTCTTGATTCATGTTATTCATTTTTCTACCATTTGACATTCACAGAGCTAAATCCAACCACAAAGTCACACACTTAACGGGATTTGCAGAAACCTCGTTCTGCTAAAGTTTATGTCATAGACATAGTATTTGGTATTATAAAGATGACTGGAAAGATTTCCAAAGATATTGAGTAATGAATCCTATTTTATGAGAACTGTTCTCGTTTTCCAAGCTGACAGTGTCAAGGGAATCTCGCGGGGCTCCCCCAAGTGCGGAGCCTGGGGCGGTAGCCCCACTTGCCACCCCCTGGGACCGCTACTGGCATGGGCGTAGCCAGGAAGGTTGGGGTTCAATAATGTTCCTTTTTTTCTTCTGATGCCATCAGGTCCATAAGCTCGTTCGAAACATATGCCAGATGTTATGTTCTGTTGTCTGAGCTGTAAATTGTTTGATAGTTAATATCGGGCCTTTCCTGTTTCGTGCAATCTTTAAGCGCGAGAGAGAATTGTCATGCATTATTCACTTACAAGCTAGAAATTCGTCTTCTCCCAGTTCAGCGATATTTGTTGATTTGCGATTTAGTGTTTCTGTTGCTACTGGTATTTTGACATAGAGGGGTAACTACCCTTACGCCAAAACCTCTTCCTTTTTCAGCCGGACTTCTGACCGTGCTTAGTGGGCAAGAATAGACAAGTGACAGAAGAAGAGGTGGATTGAGCAATCCAGGAAGTACTGAACATATCTACTTCTGCGAACCCGCCAGAGATATCACCAGCTATATAAGAGACTTACCTTCAAAGTGCAGTGCACTCACTTAGAAGGAGATCCTCAGCGGAATCAAGCAATAGAATAAAAGCAACTCAACAGGACCTGGCAGCATCCCAGTTGAAGAACTAAAGATAGATACAAGCGTGAAGAAATGGGAAAAGGAGGTACCGGTACCACAGGAGTGTAAGTAAGGCTACCTCATCAAACTCCTCAAGTCTGAGGACATTTTTGGAAAAATTCCCATTACTCATTGTCACAATATCTTTCTTCTATCAATGATTAATGACGAATGAAGACTTCGCCAACTTTATCTTGAATTGTAATAAGAAGTTGCTGTCCGGATAGAAGAGTAGACTTGTGCTGCCAGGGAGTCTAACTTGAATTAAATACAATGATGAACAGAGACGATCTAGGAATCAAATGAATAACTTCTCCGTTGAAATAAACACAGGAAACTTTAATTCAAATATAACTTAAGTACAGCTTATGTACAAGGTACATATTAAAAATGAAAATACAATACTAAGGCTCCTTTCTTCAATATTATTTCAGAACACACTAGAAACACAACCTATCGTTTTGAAAGCTAGCTCCAGACTGAATCTGGCGCGTCTTATATCAGCTGACCTAACTCTTTTAAAAAAATCTTTATTTATTTTCAAATCAACCAATAGATTTGCGACATCATTGTTACGTCATGAGTTAAACTTGAGGT
The DNA here is from genome assembly GCA_021533235.1 of Biomphalaria straminea. NCBI lineage: Eukaryota > Metazoa > Mollusca > Gastropoda > Planorbidae > Biomphalaria > Biomphalaria straminea. The sequence goes on from JADKLZ010079391.1 coordinate 5,781,788, forward strand.
GCTTAAGTTCTCAAACTTAAATTAAGTCATTAAATTTATGCACAAATGGATTTAAAACCTCAGGAGTACTTTTATCGATGATTTTGAGAGGTATATTCATCTGGTTTGTTGTTGTACCTTTTTTCAAAATGGCGAACATGCCTCTAAAATGGTACATTACCGAGCAACCTTGATGTTGCTAATGCTTTTAGTTGATGTCATATAATTATAAATGATAACCTTAAATTTTAGATCTAGACCTCTCTAGAATGACTAGATCTTTATCTTACCTTAATAAACAATAGTTTTAAAGAATAATAAATTATTCATTTAATTTAGTATTTTAGAATCTATAAAGTTTATTAATTTTATAGACTAGATCTAATTCACTAAGTGTCACTAGATTCTTAATTTAATTTATTAATTTAATTTAAAAATAAGTGTATAAAAAAATAAATACTATACCTAGACTTAGATAATAGATCTAGATATAAAATAACGTCTACACACTGTGACACAGTCTTAGATAATCATAATAGATTTAATCTAGCTAGTAACTAGATCTAGATTAGATCTGGTAGTATATATATTATATTAGTTAGTAAAATCTGAGGTATCTGAATCTCTATAGAGTCTCAGGAAAAGGAAATACTAGATCTATACCAGAGCAGAGGTTCGAGCAGTTCACATTTTATAGCTAAAACTTTTTTTATTTGAATGTAACATGTTTACCAAATTACAACAATATTGCTACTGCGCATGCACCTTTTTACTTCACTTCCGACACATAGAAGATCTAGTTTTCCTTTTCCTTGTAATATAGATTTACTAAAAGATCTAGATCTATAGACTACTAGAATGACTAGATCTAAATCTCACTGGCGGATCCAGGGCCCCCCCCCCACTCGGCCGACCCCCCCCCTTAAGGGGGTGGTGGACGAATTTTAGTATAGAATTTACACAATTGATACATGAATTTATTACTTATGTTAATAATATATACTAATTATTTTATATTTCTACACAATTTTAGATTATTCGCCCCCCCCCTCTAATATGTTGGCCGATATGGTGGGGTCGGGAGGGGGCAAAAACGCTTCTAGCTTCGGGGCTTCGCCACGAATCCCACTGGCGAAGCTTACAGCCATCCCCCAGACTTTCAGCTTGTGTTTTTGTCTTTTCCACGAAGGTTAAAAAAACACTGCCTTTTTATTCTCGTGTATATATAAACGCACGTTTATGCATAGGTTTAGGGTTTACTGGGCGTTAGGGCAAGGGTTTGGAAAAAAATCGCCCCCCCCCCTCCAAAGTTCTGGATCCGCTAGTGCTAAATCTAGACATTTATGTAATTGTTTTAGAATTAGTGTTGTTTTTAGCGGCCCCCGAAAAGGGAAAAGACGCTATTAATAATTATTAGTTTTGTGTGGCCTGTCTGTCCGTCTGTCTGTCCGTCCGTCCCGTTTAGTGCTCAGAAAGTAGAAGAGAAAATGAAAATCTGACATCACGATAATATAGATCATTCAAAGTTCTGATGCAACGGCTACTTTTTTTTTTCTAAAAGCTCAAAATCTAATTTTTAAAAATATTTTATGCAAGCAGTATTTAAAGAGAAAAAACCTAATTAGTATGCAATATAAATGAAACCTAATTTAAGACAATTAATAATCTAACACATTGCATCAGACTTCACGTTTCATTTGTTCTAACTTACGAGTATTTACTATCTAAGTAATCAACTCTTTAAAGAGGTGTGGCAGTTGCCTTGAACATCGGCTTTACAAAGCTAACGTTGAGAGATCAAAGCACGGAAGATGTATATTTTGACCTCTGGGGCACTAAATAAGATCTGTTGTTTATCTTTGATATATTTTTTTTAAAATGAACTTTTAGCAGCGACTTTCGTGTACTAGCGTAAAGCCCGGCCATGACATGATTCTAAACTAATTTCTTAAACTTTTTAAAAAATCACATTTAAAAAAAATGTTTTTTATTGCCACCATTAAAATGAAAGAAGCATATTTTTGTGCGTTTTAACTGTTGGTTGGTCTGTCCGTCACGGTTAGATAAAAAAAAAACTAATTAAAGGCTTTTGAAAATATGATTTAACCTTTACTGTTCATTCAGAAATATTGCGATAGTTTAAAATATCTATAATAGATTGTTCCGGATGTTTATGACTAGTAAAGTAAAAAGTAAAGTTCCCATTTCAGACCTAGTGGTCTATAGGGCAGATGATGTAAAGGTCATCTGATTCTGTGGCCCACGGTTAATGAGGGTGTCATGTGGCCAGCACAACGACCAACCGCCTTTACTTTTCCCCAACTAAAGTCAGGTACCCATTATAGCTGGGTGGACTCAAGGGCGCCCGAAAATCCCGAAATAAAAATTCCAGTCTTCACCAGGATTTGAACCCGGGACCTCCAGTACGGAAGCCAAGCGCTTTACCGCTCAGCCACCGCGCCCTCTGTTTATGACTAGATCTACATTGAAATGTTATAATAAACTAAAACTAATCTTCTATTTTTAAATTTAATATTGCATTCTTTCTATTGATTATCTGGGCTTTTTATTTTAATTTTACCTAAATTTTATATAAATTACATCCAAATTATTAATAATAATAATTAATAAGATATATATTAAGAGTGCTAAATCAGAAGTTTAGTTTATGTACATCTACATCTCTACAGATCAATGCTGAAAGATTATTTAAAATCGCTAGTGTGACATATTGTATATATCAGGCTATTAGTTTGTAACCAGTTAGCATGCTGAACTGATTATCTCGACGCTCCCGGGTTATGTGTCTGTTTTAAATGTTTCGATTGTTTCTTCAGAATTAAAGATAGTTTACTTCCTATCTCAAACCTTCCACAGGAGGGGATGGGAGCATGCAGTAATTGAGCCAGGGACCAACGATAAATCCGAACTACAGTCTAGTGCGCAAACATCAAGATAAGGCATGTTTATACCCTGCTCGCCATCCTCCGTCGTCCAGCGAGAAGTTAATTATTTTCAACTTTGAAGGAATATCCAAAACATCTTGCGAATAGGCGGATCTGACAGGGATCCGAATACGACGGGGGCCGCCTCTGAGTTTGTGTATCACACAAACTCTCTTTGTAATCTTGTTTAATCAAAAATTCGCTTGCATAATTAATTTTATAAATTAAACGCACCAAGCCGCATCAAATGGTGAAATAATATTTTTCATATCTCTTCTAGTTTTCGAGATCTGAGTGTGACAGACGGACATTTTGCACAAACCTAAGAGCGGCTTTTCCTCTTACGGGGGCCACTAAAAAAAGAAAAAGTGAACCCACAATATGCGAAAAACTAGATATAGACAAGGATGGTCGAATCGCCTGGACCCTTTTGCACCAGCTAGCAGGATAAAAACAAATAACAAACCCCAACCTATAGAAGGCTCTGATGACCTAATAACAGAAACCTTCAATAAATATTTTGCCAGCACTAACAAGTCACAACAAAGAAAAAAACTGGACCAGGCCTTTAGTGATATACTAAAGAAAGAAGAAAAAGCTCCAACAGTCAGCTGTCACTCTATACAAGCTCAATACTGCCCAAAAAATCTGAAGTTCAGAAAATCTCCTGGACCGATAAAATAACAAATAAAATGATCCGGGGACTAGGATCACATGTCCAAAACTGTATACTTAACTTTATCAACCATACATGGAAAACTGGAGACATACTAGAGGAATGGGGAACTACAAACATAATATCCATTTTAAAGAAAAATAAACCACCAGAAGACCCTAAAAGTTATAGACCAATATCTCTAACAGCCAACATTGGCCAAATGGCAGAAAATATACAGCTGGACCAGGGCATTCTTAAAAAACAGATTCACCCAAACCCGATTCGAAGGTGCCATTTCTAGTTTTAAAAAGTTTGGAAGAAGAACTGTTCTGTTGTCACAGATTTATAATAAATTACTGTAGAAATTGCTAAATAATAATAATAACGACACTATCTTTATCAATGTATACATAACTCCTTTTTTTACGTTCAATCCCTTAGCTGCACTCTATCTCTAATCTTCATGAATGACCTCCCGGACATCATTTCGGTCAATTAGGCACTTTACGCAGACGACCCTTTAATTTGGACTACAGAGAAATATCTAGTTATGAATAGATCCAAACTAAAAGAGCCCTCACAGCTATCTCCACGTATTCAAAATTATGGAAAATGGAAATAAACAAAGACAAGTCAGTTTATTCAATCTTTAGCCACTACAACAAAACAGATAAAAAAGAAACTAGCCTAAATCCTAAAAATAGACTCACAACCAATAAATAAAGAATAAAATCCAACATATCTTACTATAAAATTGAACCAAAGACTGGCTCTAAAACACTTTATGGCAGATTTAAAAGAAAAGGCTCACAAAGATTAAACATAATAAAACACCTAGTAGGAACATCCTGGGGAGCTGAAAAGAAAACCTTAAAGTTATACACCGGATTACGTCAGATCTGTAATGGATAACTGTTTCTCCATACAATTAGCTGCCAACAAAACCTATCAATCATCATAAGACACTATCCAAAACCAAGGCTTGTGTTTAATTAGTGGAGGTATGAGAACTACTCCCACGGAAGCCTGTGAAATAGACTTCAATTTGAATCTCTAAACCAGCAAGCTTCGGGCAGGAGGGGTTCGTTAGCCTTAGTTGGCTACCCATCTAGAAGAAGGAAAACTCTGAATCCAAACCCCCGCTGCCTTGCTATACCCAAACGCGGGAAAGGCGTCGGGAGACAACCCTAAAGATAAATCAGGAGTTGGCGACCCTAAGGCAGATTGTGGCACACTGTGCTGCAGCCTGACAGAGCCTGTGACGCTGCTAATCCCAAACTGTATCGGATATTCTGTTCCTTTGGTCACATTCGCTGCTGTGTGGGTGACATCGTTCCAACCATAAACAATGTTCAGGCTTCCATCTCACTTAATAAAAGCCCTTACCCCCAAAACTCGAGAGGACACTCCAGCTTCGCCTTTGGCGTCGGCCAAACACGGGAAGTGGCAGTCACCGGTTACGTAGAGCAGGGCGACAAGGTCACTTTCGTCGGTGGATTCCAATGGACAACTACTGCACGGTTCAAGCTGGACACTCCCCAGCCAATAAGATGTTGTCCAGTCATGCCTGTCGTCCTCGTTTGGGTATACGAGGATAGGACAAAATCTGAAAAGCAGGCTCAAAGCCAATGTACCAGTCGAAACAAAGAAAAAAAAAAGAGGAGCTCCACTCTTACACTGGTCAAATGGAATGTCCGTACTCTACAAACCGAACTCAATGAACACTTACCGGACATAGAAGATGCCAGAAAGTCCACAATATCAAGGTGGACATAGCCGCCCCCCCCCGGGAAACCCGTTTTTCTGACTCTGGGAGACTACACCCTCTTCAGGCAAGACAAAGTCAAAAGCGATGTAAGGGAACATGGCGTTGGCTTCGCAGTGAAGAACACACTGCTGAACACAGTAAAGATGGATCTGACAACTCTGCATCGGACAGCTGTATTGGGCGATTTGGTGTTTAAATAAAAATGGACAAAGGCTCCTGAGATTTTCTCACTGCACTCCCGCTGTGGCCTTTCGTTTAAAGATCTAGCCAAGGCAGAAGACAAGCGAAGAGTGGTCGGAGTGGAAAAAAAAACAGTCAACAGATCATGTGTGTAGCTCTCAACGGTCCAACAGATTAAGGGATAGGTGAAAAGTAAATGTGAAAATCATGCAAAATACTATTCCAAACAATGGCTTTGATTAATATACAGTAATTAAAGATTAATAAAAATAAATGTGTATGTCAGTCACTAGCGGATCCAGAACTTTGGAGTGTGGGGGGGGGGAGAGATTTTTTTTTCAAACCTTAACCCTAACGCCCAGTAAACCCTAACCCTATGCATAAACGTGCGTACAGCAT
>JADKLZ010079391.1:5805482-5822245 GCA_021533235.1 Biomphalaria straminea
ATTTATATAAACATAGATTGTGTCAGCAGTGTCAGACAACCAGGTGCTCTATTCTATGTATAAGCAATGCCGAAACAATTTATATAAACATAGATTGTGTCAACAGTGTCAGACAACCAGGTTCTCTATTCTATGTATAAGCAATACCGACACAATTTATATAAACATAGATTGTGTCAACAGTACTGGCTGTCGATAGATACTTTTGGTAAAGGATAACATTAACAGTTAACCATAGAGAGTTCAACAGGCTTGATCCAGATAGAAACAGATAGACACAAAGGTGAAAGACGAAAAATAAATGTGCGTTCTGCCATAACATAATAGAGGAAAAAAGTAAAATAACAAAAAAGCTTATTTTAATTGAAATTGCATTAATTATTTTGAATTAATTATCTAATAAAATTTTATTAGGTGTAAACTAGCAATAATATTAATAAGTGTGTGCTATGTGTAGTGTGAGAATTGAGTTTTTATAAATGGTTTTGTCGAGCGCAACTTTACTACTTCTAGAACGCTCAGTGCGTTATGGTCTCATCACCTGAGTTGACTAGTGAGGTGGTTAGGAGAAGCTTTCAAAAGCAATTTTAAAAAATACTAAAGTCTGAATTCCAGCTCGAACCTCCATAATGGAAGGCCAACATGTTTTGCCGCTGAGCTATTCAAGTACTTAAATATCAACATTCAAAGACCACATCACAAATCAAGAGATAAGAGACAGGGTTACTGCAGCGATCGGACCCCATGATGACCTGCAAACTATCGTAAAAAAAAAACGTAAGCTTAAAATCAAGAACTTCGGTGCTCGCAACGATCTTAATTCAGGCAACAGAACCAAGAAGAAGAGGCTGACAGAGAAAGCGATGGGAGGACATTAGGACAGTATACAAGAATGTATGGGTCTGCCATTGAAAAACGGAGGAATAGAGAAAGACGGTCAACCGTCCAATAGTGAGTAGACTAAGGGATAGGTAAAGGTAAAAAAAAACTACAAGAAAAAAAAACTTTTTAAAAAGTTTATATTAAGCGTATTTGTATCAATTAGTTTATGTCAGTCATTTCATTAATTTAGTAATAGAGCTAGACTAAAAATTAAAAAAAAAATTAAAAAAAGGGGGAACGACTCGAACTCATATCTCAAGCCAACACGTTAACCACTTTGCTAGTGGAGAGCTTATGAACATGGAAGATTTTATTATCTCTATTGTCTCGTCCGATCTTTCAGGTTTGTGTTCACTAAGACTAAGACGACAACTTATAAAGGAAACTAATTCTGGTTATACCAATTGTTCGAGATAGAATTTACGAGAAGCAATTGATAAAATACAAAGAAAAAATATCAATAGTTCATTTACAAGATATAATTTACAAAATACAAAGAAAAAAATATCAATAGTTAATTTACGAGATATAATGTACAAAATACAAAGAAAAATTATCATTAGTTAAATAATTGGTTGTTTTATTTATTGATTGATTCTTGTGGTGCCAGGTGAAAGAAATAATTGTGCACAATTTCAGCTTGATCCTAGACTGGGTGTGGGAGAAATTGCATGTATACATTTTTTTACCAGACAGAAATAAAGACAGACGGACAGAGTGAATTGATATAAAAGAAAGGTTTTTAATAACTGTTAGTTTAACATAAAAACTTTTGTTAGTTTAGAATTTTAATGAACGACCTAAATCTCTACATTATTGTGATTATTGTTTAGGGTCAACCGTCGCTAAAATTAGTGCATATTCCATGGAAAACAAAATTAACTACCGGTTATTGCGACTGAACAATTTTTTTTTTGACTCATTAACTAGTTTTGCTTATACCCAACGTTTGTTATCAAGGGAAGCAATACATTTCCGAAACGCGTCTTAGGGACCACACTTCCCCTCCCTACCCAAACTTATTTTCAACAAACTGATTTCTTGGCACTTCGGGTAGAATTTTCCAAAGGAGGCATAACACCAAAAGACCTGTTACGAAAGTGGACCTGTTATGTTTGTAAAGCGAAGCTAAAATGTCTACAAAGGAAACTCTAATTCTCACACTAAAACATAGCATAGTCTACATTCTACAAGTTCAAATGACCTAAAATCTGATATACGTAGTGATGTGTACTACAAGTGAACAAACAAAACAAAACTAAACGCAACTAAAAACTTACTTGTTTTTTTCAATGATTAGATTCTAGATCTGTGTGTGACATTGACAAATTCATGAACTCTAAATTGATCAATTCGCAAGTTTTCCTATACGAAAAGATGACTCAAGTTTTCTGATTTTTCCGAATGTTTATTTTTATCTTTATTTCCAAGAAATGATTTTCTTTTTCTAAAATGTAGCGTCTATTGTTTATACGTGGTCTTTCACGCGCGTTCTCTTTGAGTGTGTCTAAAAATAGCGATGACGTAAGGCTGGAGCAGGGTAGATCACTTTAAAATTATTAGCGACCTTGTATTTTTAGTTCTATGTTCTTTCAATATATAGATATATATTCTGCTGCGTCAGTCAAGAGAAAGAAAAAGAAGAAAACTGCCCTGTATATACTTGCAGGAAGTGTGGCAAACTGTGCCGTTCCAGAATGGGCTTGATCAGTCAAACTAGATTTTGCCCCGTTTCAAGACGAAACCCAAACCAGTGACTCATCGGGGTGTACCTATTGTCTTCCGAGACATGAGGAGCCATATATATATAGTGTGTGAACTTTGTATCAGGGAGTGGTCTCTTTTGTCACAAGAGACGTTACAAAGAAAAAAAAGATCGAAGACATAAAAGGCCTGTTTATTACACTATAAGAGATATTGATAAGAGATATTAAACGCTTTGTTTCATTTGCAATAAATTCGTTTACCATAAAGTTGCACGCCCAATAGAATGATTGTAAAAAAAAAAGTATATTAAGTCAACTAAAAAAACAAAATAATATAAAGTCAACTTTAAAAGTATATTAAAAACTTATCCACTTAATCAAAACAGTGAACAAGATACTGTAAAACATTGTTGTATGACTCTTAGGCCTGGTTGCTCTATTAATGGTATCTACTGCTCGTGGTACGCTGATATCAAAAGGTCCTTCGATCCATAATTCACATAATTGACAAATGCAGGCGAGACTACTTTACAAATAACCAGGTTCTGCTGGAGGCCAGTGTGGACTCTTTAGAAGCACTACTTACAATTTGACTGTTGCGCTAGTTCGGGCACGTATCCCTCCTGGTGCAAAGGTGATCTTCTTTGGCGAGCTTAAAGGAGGACGTCGCAACTGAGGTGCCTCCCATAAGCGCTATAAAGATCAACTCGGGTGCCATTTCGTCCTCACGGGCATAGAGGAAAGTAACTGGTAGCAGGGGATCATAAAGAGAAGGAGAGCTCTCACGAAGGCCGCGGTACACAAATTTGAGGTCTAAACAAAAGTCGTTGTTGAAGACATGTGAAACATTTCATTCATCTTTAATTTTCGGAATCAAAGTCATTGCCACTATCATCGTGCCTAACTTACGATCCGTGGGTCTTATCCAGCCTATAGAAATTATGTATTGAACCTAACAAACAATAAATCAATAAAAAATTAACCAATTAGTCAATTAATTATTAGCTATTAATTAATTTATTCTGCTCAAGATTGATTATGGGAAATAAATCTTATTGAATTGTTGGCTATAAATGTAGAATTGTTTCTTTTATATAAGCTTCATTCAATTTTCAACAAAAAAAAAATGACTTTTTTCCTTGCAAATGATTATAAGTTTCATTATTGGTCAAACAAATAAACATCGCCCACATCAATATTTCACTCGTTGCCGTACTGTATTCCTAACAATACGCTACATTATGAGTGACTCTGTGTATTGAAAGCAAATGTAAAGAACTGAGTACTGGTAGTACGTCATTTCATCAAAGACCGGAGTCAAAACCGACATTTTCCCACTTCAATTCAATATCTGCCTCCCGAAACAAACACAAAACTTTTCTCTTAATGTCTGGGGTAATTCTAACAATAAGATTGTCTTGTACATTGATAATGCTTTGCATGTGGGAGAAATTAGGATTATCACGGCTGTAACTCTATGTCCGTGTTGCAAGTTACCAGAAAGATTATATGAATCAGCCTCACATTTAAGTAAGGGAAGTAAATAGTGATTGCATAACATTTGACAGAGTTACTGTACTTCGTTTAAAATATAATCCTTTTCAATTTAGCTTTTAATAAAAATAAGCCGAATATATAAGTTAAGAGATTCCTGTTTCAATCTAGTATTACTAACGTAGTAGTATAAGTTTCACATTAGTATGACTTAATCTACAGTTTTTTTTATGCAAAACAAATACACTAATGATGAATGCACATTGGACCTGTCGTTGAACTACAATTTTAATTATAAGTATAATATATAAATAACCCTTCTTTTGATTCAATACTAAAAATCTATATATCGGTATTCAAACGTAGCCTCTGAGTTGATGAATTGATGTGAGTTTGTGGCAACAATCCATTGTCCCAGACGTACCTGATACTCTCAATAAAAACCTAATCAACTGATGCGTCGTTTTTAACTGTAATGTGTATAGATTTTATAGAGTGTGTGTGTGTGTGTTTCTTTGATGAAAGTGGGAAGAGGCTAGCTATGCAGTTTGAATGATGCAAGCTAAGCGGCATTGTTGTCAGTGGACAGACGACTGCAGAACGAGTGACTGAAAAGAAGTGTTATTGTAAGGATTTTGTTTAAAAACCATGTTATATTATTGCCAAAGTCTACCTTAGTTATTGCATCTCATCACAGGTAGATTTTGTCCATATTTTAAATAAAGTTTTATTAAGTATTGTTCACTAGGATGGTATTAAAGTTTTTTCAAGTTTTTACCATTAAAAATATAATACAGCGATAAAGTTACCTTCCAGCAGTTTGGTGCTACAAGTCAACGACCGTCAACTATGGTATAGGAACATATTTTCATAGTCGCAAGTTTGAATTAGCTACTATTATAAAGTAGATAGTAGACTTAGAACTTCCTTTTCGACTTGTTTTCGATTTTCTGCTTTTCGGCTTCCATTTTAGGACTAACTTTGGCTAACAGAAAATCGTTTTTTGAACAAAAAAAATTCTTAGTATCTTATTTTCTTATCTTATACGTTACAGACGTTACTTCAAAAAAGAAGATGATTACGTCCTACTCGTCATGCATTCAGTCATGCTTATTAACCTATGACTTAAATTCTGCCAAGTCACTGGTTTTCCTGGCTAGCTCAGGCAATCCATCCCATGCTCTAATAGCGCTAGGGTAGAAGCATATGGGACAAGGAATGTGTCTTTTTCTTTGTGTCTTTCTAAGTATTTTATTAAATTTTGTTTTTTTGTATTTGAAGATTATGGTTCAGTATTTTATGTATGCTACTTTACTTTTGAGCCTTCTGTCCTGAACGCCTTCTAAATTTAGTGATTTTACTAAAGGTGTTACTCTGGTCAAATGTGAATAGTATAGTACATTATCAATGTCAGGATTTAAGAGGTGATCTGTTGGTATGAAGATTGAAGCTGCTCTTGTAGTTCACGCTATAAAACAGTATTCACTAAAAAGAATTTATTTGTACAATATAATTATTCGACTCATGAGTGTCGAGCGCGCTAAGTTTTCTTTTTTGTCTAGTAGTCGAGTTTAGAGATGTATGAAGTAGTTTGCGTTGGACGTGTTTTGTTGTCAAAAATATTGTGTGTGTGTTTTACGTCACGCTTAGAATTTTTCTTTTAGCGGAGAAAGTGTTCTGTCTGTAGATTCTTTCAGTGATACAGTTTTCACTGTTGCCCTATTTTAGGGTACTTAAGTACAAATATATGTCAATCAGATTGATATTTCCGTACGGGTGTCGTTAATGAAAGTTCGCTAGATCTAAGTTATTATTGGTTTCAGGGTGTTAGTTGCAGTAAGCATGACATTGAGAAAAACATAACTAGCTCGTTGGAAAAAAACTCTGATAAGTCTTAAAAGTAGACATTTGGATAAATTTAAATTCGTCATCTGAATCTAGATTACTACAAAGTCTAGTTGATCTATACATTCACTAAATCAAGATTGCTTTTCTCAGTTTGGCGGCAGGGGCGGGATAAAAGTTTTTATTTTTTTCAAAAATCTAACATTCATTAGTTATTAAGGCGAAATAATCGCTTTATAAGTTGTATGGTAGAAAAATGTCTTTTTTAGCGGCCCCCGAAAGGGGAAAAGACGCTATTAGTTTTGTGTGGCCTGTCTGTCCGTCTGTCTGTCTGTCTGTCTGTCTGTCCGTCTGTCCGTCCGTCCCGTTTAGTGCTAAGAAAGTAGAAGAGAAAATGAAAATCTGACATCACGATAATATAGAGCATTCAAAGTTCTGATGCAACGGCTACTTTTTTTTTTCTAAAAGCTCAAAATCTAATTTTTAAAAATATTTTATGCAAACAGTATTTAAAGAGAAAAAACCTAATTAGTATGTAATATAAATGAAACCTACTTTAAGACAATTAATAATCTAGTATACTGCATAGAATTTCACATTTTTTTTTGTTCCAACATACGAGTAACATACCAGTATTTACTCGTAAAGTAATCAACTCATAAAACAAGTGTGGCAGTTGCCTTGAACATCGGCTTTACAAGGCTAACGTTGAGAGATCAAAGCACGGAAGATGTATATTAGTTTTGTGTGGCCTGTCTGTCCGTCTGTCTGTCTGTCTGTCCGTCCGTTGAGAGATCAAAGCGGATTTGACAGGGATCCGACTCCGACGGGGGCCGCCTCTGAGTTTGTGTATCACACAAACTCTCTTTGTAATCTTGTTAAAAACTATTTTTTACAAAACCTCTATTCAAGTCAGAACTTCATGGAGAAATCTGGGTGGGTGGGGAATAGGCGGGGTAAAAAAAAGTTTCATATTTTTAATCTAACATTTGATAGTTATTAAGATCAAAATAATCCCTCTATAAAATGTCTCAAGGAGGTACTGTCATTAAATAAATATTTTAAATCTTTTTCTTGTTAACATTTCATTTTATTGAACTCATTACAAAATGTTTTGTAAATATAATACAAAATAAAACATTCATGTAATCAGTGCTATATATTTTTGAGCATTTTATAACGGGTATTATTCAAACTTTAAAACGTAAAGACTGTAGTCCTAGCCTTGAGGTCTGACTGTGGACTTTGCCGTTGTCTTCATGGACGCTAGCAACTTGCTGGTGGTTTGAGTTGGCGCTTTGCTTACGCTGGAACCTTTTGGAACAATGCTGACGTCTGAACACCCGTAGAACTCTTCATGGGCATCACCTCGACCTAGTCCACAGCCCAGGTCATCGCAACCCCAACTTAAACCTGTAAGGAAGTAGGGAGATACAAGATTTATTGGGAGGGCGGGTCTGAAGTTTCTAACTATACTTCAGTGAGAAGATGAACTGAGATATCTTAAGGTTTGGGTTTCTAAAGGTTGCGGAACATATCATGTCTGAAACCTAGGTCAAGAAGAAACATTATGTCAAATCCGGTAATAGGAGAACCAGTGTCGGCTTCCCCTTCTAAATGCTTAGTTAAGTAACAGAAGGTGTTGATTTTAGATAAACATCTACTATTAATTCGCTTATGAAGCTATCATTATTATTATTATTGTTGCTTTTATATAGCGCTACTTTCATGCTTATAGCATGCTCAGAGCGCTTTGGTCCAATCTCATTTTTGGACCAGTTGGGGGGGGGGGGGGGCGGGTATCTAGGAATCTGTTTTCCGTGCTGCCTTTAGGCGCTCAGTAAACACAACTCTGTGTCCTATAATCTAATAAATGTAGGATATGACTATTTAATAAGGCCATTATGTTAAAATGACAATTTATTAAGAGTTTGGTCGGACTATCTCTTAATCACTAGCCTTGCTTGTTGTTAACTTTTATTTTCACAATGATACTGAACAAAACAAAAAAGAACACCTTTCTATGAAAACGGATTAGCTGCCTGATATCACTAAGTATTTCCCTTACATTTATCATAACATCCCTGCTCTTATACATTACACATTAAGTAGCCTACACCTTACAGTTTGGGACATTTTTATTTGGATGTTTGCACTTCTCTTAACAATCATACTATCAAAGTCTGTGACGAGTATATCATTTAAAAAAAACAAGACAAACTTTTGAGCGCGCAATGATTTCATTCAAAATGTATTGGTTTCCATTAAAAAAAAATCGGGGCATTGTGGCCAGATTGTCAATCTATCAAAACAGTTCTCAAAGAGCACCCAGAATATGTCGACAAGTTATTGATGTTTCTTTTAATCTTTTTGCGTTTTGACTGATAAAATCGTGTCGTAAAGATTAAGCGATAACCTCCTAAATCCAACATAGCCTACTAACCTCTCTGCTAGTGCGGTACAGATGACTATAGAAGATTGTCTAGTTATGTATTGTTTGTTCAAATTTACTTTAAATAATGATGAGCTATAAAGGGAACTAATGCAACGTATACCGCCACTTGAGCCAAGAGCTATTTCTTTCCCTTGTTCGAGATACCAATCAAAATAAGTAGTTAACAATAGTTAATTAACTAGCTGGCTATTATTTTTTTTATTGATTCTGGTGTTGTCATGTAAAATAAATAATTAAACGAAACTTTAGCTTGACCCGGGATCGGGTGCCGGAGAAACAACGTGTACAAATATTTTACCAGACAGAGAGAGTTGAATAAGTTTTATATAAATCACCGACCTGTTTTCCATTTCCATTGTAGGACACAGTGACTGCACGTCATTCCTGGCGGTAGACTCAACGTGTAGTAAAAGAATCCAGTTTTATTGCCAGGAAGATCAAATCGAGTTTTACCACTGCGATCTGCCAAAAGAGTTTTATTTAAACATGCCTGAGTGGCTTCAATTCCACCTGATTTGGCGATATCACAAATACGGAACTCGTTCCAGCCCTGAATAAAAACATCAACAACAGACATTAGATAAAAATTTATTTATAAAATCGATTCATAGTATTCAACACAACTAAATATTGGAGTTAGGAATGAGTATTTCCATTCTTGGTTAACATTTTCTTTTATTGTTTGCTAAATCTGAACACCTATTGCTTGACTAAAGAGAAGAATTCAAACCTTCGAGAATTTTTGTAGATACCCAGACCCAGTATATAATAAAAGACAATAAAGATGATAAATTGTTACAATATTATGTAGTAGGGGAACGTCCCGACGTTATGGTTACATTTATATAATTCACATTTAGAGCAAAACATTTAATGAAAACATTCGCTTTGAAGACGCACATTTCTTGACATGTCAAAGCGGACGGTGTCTGACCGCAGAATAAGCATTTCATTGAGTAAATCTTTCTAATGAAGAATAAAACGAAAACATATTTCAAATTTGCTTTTACCTCACCTAATCTGTGGCCATATTACAGGATCTTTGGGGCTCGCAAAGACCTTCCTTCAGGGGACATTACCAGGAAAATGTAGTGCGGCAGACAGAGAACGCGATGGGAGGGCAACATAAAAGAATGGATGAGCCTGCCAATAAAAAGAGGCTCTAAACAAGGCAAAAGACAGGGAGGAATGGAGAAAGACGATCGACGAGTCTTGCTAGGTGCCCCGACGGTCAATCAGGCTAAGTGATATAAAAGTAAAAATCCTGAGATATTTCTTATTGTTTCTGGCATCAGAAATCTTGAGTTGATTCGGTAGTGCCCAAGTGCCCAAGAAAAAGTAGTCGCCCCCCAACCCCTCATATATTTAGGTGCCTCATTCTGAATTGATTGAAGCCAGAGGTAACCCCTACTATCTATATTGCCACATAAAGAATGTTCTGTTTGACTGTAGAATTAATGTTCAGATGCCAGAAGTCATTACCGTCCAAGCCAATGCACCTCTGGATATGGGAAGCGGACTACTTTATTTTTGGACCACCGCGAAATAAAGGAACAAGAAATTGTGCGCGCTCGCACACACACACACTTGCCTTATGATTAGCTGTTATGTCCAGAGCGACTTGAATTTCTGAGTTCTCCTCATACTGTCTGGTCATTATGTTATGTTGTACCATTGACCCGTATGGCCTTTCATAAAGTTTAACCGCTGACCAGGACTCTCCACATATTCCACATTTACCTCCGTTTTGACCCCACTGAGTCTAGTTTAGAGAACACAATAGTTTGCATAGAAACAGATCAGATCAACACTAGTCCACAATGTTATGCTTCATACAAGTTAGTTTTAATTCACTTTGAACAATTAATTATGTATGGGCCTACTTTATATTGTGTACTATTTATTTATTTATAATCTAATATATAATGATACCTAAAATTTGAATTATATAAAAATGCTGAAGCAAAAAAAAGTATGTAAGACAACTAATACAAAAATGAAGCAACATTTAACCAGCACTGACCCCAAAAGATCCACAATTCATTCCCTGGTCATCATAGTTTACAGGCATGTTGAAGCCAACTCTCCAGGCGGACATTCGGGAGGGTGGATCCATCAAACGACCATGGCCAAGACTGACCACCACTAGACAAAGCAGCACTATGGTCACTTCCAACACTGTCATCTTCTGTTGGGTTGCAATCAATTAAAACATTAAACATTAATCATTCGTTGACGAGATGTAATCAGTTGACATACGTTTAATTGACATCATCAGTTTATTGAAACAGTTTAAATGACATCAGTTTAATTGGCAACCGTTTTAAATTGACATCCGTTTCAAATTGGCATCATTTTAATGGATATCAAATTAATTAAAATCAGTTTAACTGAAATCAATTTAATTAACATCAGTATAAACAATTTTTTAAACCAAGGTGACTTAAATGTGAATATTTATCCAGGGGCGTAGCTAAAAATTTTCAATAGTTTAGGGGCCCTTGCATTTTGGGTACAATTTAATTTAATTTTTAATGTAAAAAACACACCTTTGGGGACCCCTCACCCCGGAAGTGGGGGCCAGGGGAGATTTTGAAAATCTCCCTCCTACTCCCCCACCCTATCTACGCCACTGTATTTATCAACTCCTTTCCACCATTTACAGGCTCCTCCAGAACCCCACATTTATTAGAACTGGCAAGATATGACTAACATTGAACAGTCAAATCAGTTTCCCATCCCATACACACACACCGTTATTAACAAGAGCTTAGTTGTCAGGGGCGTAGCTAGGGGTTCGGGGGCCCGGGGGGACCGACCTCTTTGGGGGCCCCTTGCATTTTGACTTTCGATAGATGACATGACATAATGTACGCAAAAAATATATAAGCCCAAGATTAAATTGGTTCAGTATATCAGTAAATTTAACAACAAAAAAAAATCATTAAGACTCTTTTAATCTTTTAATGAATAATACCGTTGTTTATTAGCTAAATAATGCACAAGTGACAAAGCTCAATTCATATCGCTTCACGTGGTGCAGCAAAGACATCTATAACATCATCTACATCGATACTTTCTAGTATTTGTGACTTCACTGACATCAAAGCCATGATAAGCCTTTCTTGCGTCATTGTGCTCCTGGGATAGTTTTTTTTAGAATGACGCAATAGAAGTGGCCTGAGTTAGCGGTATTAAGCCTATTGGTGATTGTATTGCTAGTTTGTTGATGAAAAGTGCTCGTGCATCAGTGACATCATTAAACAAGCGATTTGCCATTTATTTCATCATACAACAGTAAAAAATAACACAGTTTGTCATAAGAGTGTCATCATCCAACAGGTGTCTTGGTCCAAGAAGAAACTCAAAGGTATCTATTTTCTTTCCAGCCTTTGTAATCTGTCCTTAATCCCCATATGAAATCTGTCCAGCACTTCTGTCGCAAAACGTTTGAATTAGAGTTCTATTGACAGTCCTACTGAGTCCTACAACTTCCCATCAAGTCTTTTCTTTCTTCTGGTTGTTGTGATTACAGGGCATCCATAGTATTCACTACCTTCTTTTGCTTTTTCGTTGGATTTGGTGATCAGTTTCGTCCGTTTCTCACCATTTTGCAGAAAGCATGAATGAGTTTCAATTTATGTATTGTTTATGTTTTGTGCGAAAGCACAAAGATTCAAGACATACAGAAGTGTGAAAGATCCATATCTTGCTATACTCGATTAAAGAAATACTCCCATAAGCATTACAGCTGCTGATGAGTAGAAGACTCAGGGACATCATTCCAACTGATCTCAAACTATTGAAACCATCGGTAACTTAAAATGCAGAGACATTACTCAACGAACGACAGATGAAAAGCAAAGTGAAATACGATGCAAAGACAAGACTACCTAAAGGTTATTTTGTCGGAGAGAAAGTGAGAGTTCGTCTAGGACAAACATAGCAAAAAAGCAGTTGTCCTAAAAAACATTCCTCACCCAGATATTACATCATAAACAAACGATGGAAAAACATACATCAAAGCTTTTTGAACAAGAGTTTCGATGAAGATATCTCTGGGTACTATGATACCGATGAAGACAACGAGCAGTAAACTGTTAGAACAAACGAAACAGTTATAGATCAACGTCAAGACTACCAGAAGTGGTCGAATTGTTAAAGTTCCTAGTAGATATCAGTGTTAAGAACATTAAAAAGAAGGATGTGATAATATCTTCAAAAGGAAGGATCTCTGGGGTTAATTTGAAAAAAAAAGGTGAACAATTCATGTACAGTTACAAAAAAGGTGACAATTCTTGGATCTGTCTCAGCAGAATGAAAAGCTGACATGTTGAGAGGTGATTATCACAGTTCAGAAATGTTGCTTTTGGAGTTATGCCTAACAGACGTATGCGCAGGCCAGACAGACGGCCACTCATTGTGGCTGTGCTATCATAGATTTAGCTTTTGCGTCACGCTGTTTTGTAGCCCAACTCTCGTCAACTCGGCATGGGGGAAGTTCCCATAGAAAGAATAATTATTTTTTTGTATTTCACAAATAAAAAATATGCAATGATTGTGAAATTTCCTCTGACGAAAAGACGTACATTTGTTGTTGTTTTTATTGATTTTCCCACCTTTGCAATTCAATCTTTTATCACTCTATAACAACGATTTTTTTTAAATTTAGAAAAGCCTTTTTCCATTTGATTGCGGAAAGATGAATAGAGGGGTAATAACTCGAGTGTGAAGTTAATTCCGCAATTAAAGAAACCAACCCGAATAATGGACAATTCTAGCATTGTTAAGAATAAATATTGGATCTGTTATACTCGTTTCTGTAAATTCTGCTTCAAAGTTAATTAGCGTAACCTTAAAATACTCGCCATTTAAATCTATTATTAGTAAAGGTAACAAGATACCTGGAATTCCCTGTATACAGGGGCGGCCTTAGCAGTGCGACGGGCCCTGGACGTGTGTCTTGTGCGGGGCCCTGAGCCGTAAGGGTAGACCATATATAAACCGTACCACATCACGCTAACGGGCTAATCCGTCTCTAACGCTGTCATTGGCCTCCAACAATAACAATTCAGTATGTCCGCTTTTAACACTGTGGGCCTTATTTTTATTACAAAACAGAATATTACTTAGGTACTGTTTGCCTACTGTTGTATATACTTCATTGTTATTGTTCTGCATAAAAAATTTCCTTTGAAGTTTAAAATGTTTAAAAGAAAAATACTCCCATGGCCTCAAGATGTCTATGCACAGAAGCATATAAAACACTTAGGCGAAAGTAATCAATCCAAACAGTTTATTTTGTATTCAAACATCCAAGTCTAATCGGATTTTATTAGGAAAATGTGTAGTGATCAAGTTTGTTACAATAAAATCTCCGATCGCGGGCCCCACAGGCGCTCCACTTGCCACCTCTAAGGCCGCTACAGCTGTATATCATACAGTTTTATTCGTGGCAAAAAAGAGAGTAATACTCTTGGTTTTTGCTGCAAGAACATGTTTGATCTCTTTAATCGGCAACAAATCTATTAAAGATTTGTATTTTAAAATGTAAAACTAACTTTAAAAAACAACAGCTTTGATCTCTGTGGGAAAAAAATATTTAAAAAATGTCAACAAAGTCAACGTACTGATAGACCTATATCTAGATTTAGTATTTGATATAAATATAATTCATAAATGTTGAAAAAAAAATACACCCGTTGACACTATTTGTCAATCGAATATATTAATTTATGTATTTAGAAACACCCATTTGGAGGCCCCCCCCCTAGGCGGGGGCCCGGGTGGATTTTCAAAACCTCCCCCCTCCCCCCCACGCTACGCCACTGTTAGTTGTCTTGAGCTTATGTCTTTGTTAATGTTTTATATTTAACTCTCTTCAAGGGCTAAAAAGTTTAAAAATGTTTTACATATTTCGGATATTTCGACCATCGATAAATCCAAACGACAGTCCAGCGCGCAAACCACTCGTGAAAGGTAAAGGTTGGGTGGGTGAAATTCTGGAAATTCCTGAAACTCAAAGGTTCGATTCCCGTACTTTTAAATTGTTTAAAATGAGGACCCGATCCGATTCGATCTGTTCAGATATAATCCCATTAGATCATATCGGATCCAATCGGGTCCGATCAGATATGAGACCACCATCTGCATAAGGGGGTGTTTAATTCATTTATTTTAATTAATATTTTTGTATCCATTCTTTTGACAATCGTATTTCGGTATTGACAGTAAACGTGGACACGGTAAGGTTGAATTTAGAGTCAACGACTTTTCTTTTCACAAAATTTATCTTCGGTAGCAATTATTAATTATATCTCAAAACTAAATATACATCTTATAATTGGAAATATATATCTTATAATTAGAAACGTGGTCGAGAGGCTAAGAGCACTTGAACTTAGCTTGACCTGGCTACCTAGAAGGGGGCTCGAGGTTCGACACCCGACTCAGGCAAGTTGTGTTCACTGAGCACCTAAAGGCAGCACGGAAAACCTATTTATATATGTATATATATATATACACATGGTGCTACATTTCTATACATTTTTCTCTTTGTACTTACCTTAAGTGCTATAGTAGCTATACAATCGTAAGATGCATAAAATATTTGATAAGACAATGTCAGTAAGACATACACTATCACGAACTACCTTCGTATTGCCTCTTCATCATGTTTATATATCAGGTCATAAAACAAAAGGGCACGTCCAGTATCGGAATCGGATAGGACGCTTAGAGTCATACAGGAAATCAGTTACCCAAGCACACAAAAATGTCCCTTGTTATAGTTCTACTTGTACTCTCCCATTTTTTTCATAATCTCCCTTTGTTCCGTAATAAGAGAACATGTCATCCGATGAAACAGGATGTCTATTTCGCTCTCCTGGTATCTGAGTCTTAAACACACAACTCGACGTCCTTGTCAGACTCAGAGTTTTTTCTTATTTTTACAAGAGCTTAGTCTTGTGTTTGTCCAAAAGATAGTACACTAGCTTAAGGAGCTAGGCTACCTAAAAAAGGTCAATTAGTATCTCTACCACGACCAGGATGTACAAACATTGAGTCTCTACAGTCAAAATAAAGTTTAACGTCTTTAAGAAAGATCATGCGTGGGCGTCTGTTTGATGAACGAGTTGAATTGAAATCTTCACCAAGTCTGGGATTCAGGATCTCAGATGTTCTCATTCTTTCATCAGCTGCTAGTATACTGGTGTAGGTCACAGCTGGGACTGCACAGCCACGGGAAACACTGTATTCCTCACTAATCTTCGGACTCGAAGACAAGCCTATTATTATTAGTAGTATACTGGTGAGCCGCAAATAGGTCGTGAGACATTTCAGGGATGATTCCTTAACTAATTCCTTAACTATTTGTCTCCTTATTGACGATGATATCGGTGATTTGAACTTTATTAAGTTTAAATTTTACAAACTTAACTTTCTATTTTCTAAAAATAGCATGTCTTTCCCTTTAATTCCATACCAAGTAAAACATTTTCTGATAACAAATGAAAAAGTTATTGAAGCTTAATCATGACAGGGGAGTATAGTAATGACCAAAAAGGAGAATTCCGTTGAGACGTAGAAAAAAGACGGAGAGAAAGAGTTAATGATCAATGAAGTCCAAGCGTCCAGGTGACTGAGTTGAGACTAGAGCTGTGACTTGAGTTGACAATTGAGTTGAGACTAGAGCTGTGACTTGAGTTGACACTTGAGTTGAGACTAGAGCTGTGACTTGAGTTGACACTTGAGTTGAGACAAGAGCTGTGACTTGAGTTGACACTTGAGTTGAGACTAGAGCTGTGACTTGAGTTGACACTTGAGTTGAGACTAGAGCTGTGACTTGAGTTGACACTTGAGTTGAGACTATAGCTGTGACTTGAGTTGTGACGTGACTTTTGACTTCAGCTGTGACGTAAATTGTGAGTTAAGCTGTGAGTTGAGTTGTGAGTTTTTGATCTGTGACTAGCTGTGATTTGAGATGTGACTTGATATGTGACTTAATTGTGTCTTGAGCTGTGACTTGAGTTGTGCTTTGGGTTGTGACTATTTTAGACTTAAAGGGCAGAAAGGTGAGGACGAAAAGAAAAAGTAGAGCCTTTAAAATATTATGAGATTGCAATGATAAGTTATGATAAGAGATTGTGTTTGAGACTTTATTTGTGGTGTGTGTGAGAGAGAACGTGACACTAAAGTGACCAGCCAAAATTATGTTTATGTGGGGAAGGTTGTTATAAAGCGTGACGTTTTAATTCAAGTCGAACCATTAGGATAAGGGATGGTGGACTGAGAGAGAGAGAAAGAGAGAGAGAGAAAAAGAGAGAGAGAGAAAGAGAGAGAGAAAGAGAGAGAGAGAGAGAAAGAGAGAGAGAGAGAGA
>JADKLZ010079391.1:5829468-5841049 GCA_021533235.1 Biomphalaria straminea
CTCTAGATCTCAATCCCAATATGAACAAAAGTCTCTAGATCTCAATCACAATATCTATATTTTTTAAATGTTTTTTAACCAAACAAAACTGTATTTTAAATAGAACATTGCAGTCAAATGACACCAAAATAATACCCAGTCGAATAGAAGCGAATCTAGGAAAATCAATGCAATCAATTAATTTAACAGTCATGTTCTGGGATCTCTCAGTGTTACAGCACAAATTTAATTTAAATTTAAATCAATGAAAAACGTTGTTTAGTATTTCGTAAGTTAAAGACTTTTTTATCTACTTGGAAAAAAATAGCATGACATTTTTCTTCCTAGTTTTAGTACATGTAAACGCTCAACTAATTGAACACTAGTGCGCAAGAATAAACATATAAACAAGTTTTATCGTTTGGTTAGTACTTACGTTATGACTCACAGTTATATCTAAAGTGACCTTCATAGTTGAACCTTCAGAGTAGGTCATGGGGATGACCTTATGTTGAACCATCGCTCCATATGGTCTTTCATAAAATCTTGTACCTGACCAGGAGTCTCCACAGATACCACACCTACCTCCGTTTTTGTTCCATTGAGTCTGAAAGGATAAGACACTAAATAACTTCACCTTATCATTATAGGGGCGGACAGTCTCTAGACGAGACACACAATATCTATAACTGTATGTATAAAAATGTAGTTTCCCCCATCAGACTCTGTGATGTATAGAGCAGTTCAAATAAAGGTCATCTGTTTCTATGCAACACAGTTATCAAGGGTGTCGTGTGACCAGCACAATAACCAACCGCCTTTACTTTCCCCAATCCAGAGCCATGTACAGTTAGAGCTCTATGGAATCAGAGGCGTTTGTTTAAAAACTTTGTGCATCAGTTAGGAGCTTGATGCAAACATTGTTCAACTCTTAGCCCTAACGCTGAACGATCCGAACTGCATCCCGAATGAATCACAAGACAAAGTGAAATGAGACAACCAAAACTTATGAAGTAATATACTATCGACACAATTTTATTTTTATGCAATCATCTCTCGTGCGCATGCTCACTGAGCTAGGGTCCAATCTCTTTAGCTGACGTGTTCGGGAAGAGGATATTAGAAGAAGGCTTCCGTGCTGCCCTTAGCTTCTCAGCAGATGAGACTCGAACACACAGGGGACATGTGGTGGTAAGCCATCAGTCAACTCAACAAAACATAAGTGCTTACGTTTGATTTTAATTGGTCATGTCTTCGTTAAGACTAAAGATACATTAAGTATAGGTTACTTCTTCTTACGTACCTGTAATCCTTCAAGGATTACTCTCCTTTTATCTAACAAGAGCTAAATCCCAAACAGTTAATCGTTAAAAAGCAAGGTCTATACTCAGTTAAAATAGTAAAGGTAGTAAAAATGTAATAATTTAAGTACAATCGTTTACTTACAGCATACCCGCCACAGTTCATTGAGTGGTCATCATAGTTCCTGGGGACAGGATAGCCAAGTCTCCAAGCAGACATGCGCGATGGCGGCTCCAGTAGACGTCCATGGGCGTTTAGAGAAATGACGTTGAAAACAACAATAGTCAAGACAACTAGAACAAATCTGGCCAGCATTCTGGGTATACAAGGAAAAAACAACAACTTAGAAATATTTGCTGAAATGTGGAACGTAATACTAAACTTTGACGTAAATGAAGCAAAAAACAAACTTTGGTCAAAATTAATCGACTAAATAGACAATAAAATAACAACAGTTGGATACTTTGAAAAGTCTATTCATATTTTTTTCCATACGAGAGGGGCGAAGTTGTATATGCATTACGAAACATTGTAAGTACAAAATAATTAACAAAATATTTTATGCTCAAAAATAGTAAAAAGAAGAATCTTTATATTTTTGGCGGCCCAGAAACTATTAGTTTTGTGTGGTCTGTCTGAATGCGGATAACTTAATTTTTTTTAACAAAATATGCATACACGTTTTCAGTTCATATAACATCGAACCATATCCTCATAACAAGAAATGCATTAAAAAAAAACAAAAACAAATGCAAGCAATATGAATACGTCTCCGTATTCTGTGGTATCATTTTGTCAGTGATCCAAACATTTTATTATCGACACCACTTTCACGGCTCTCCTTTTTGTACTGTCGGATACAGGCTTGTTGTTGATGATTGTTTGTAGTTAAAATCTGACTTATCACCTGTCTGAGAAGACCGCTACTGGGCCTAATCCTCTACAATGCAGCCTTGTTCTTTAATATTTCAAGAAAAGAATGACAAATAATCATATTTTACCTTGTGTAGTAAACTTTTTTGAAAAGAAAAGAAAAAGAAGAGAAAAAGACTATAAAACGGAATATCCACCAAGAATTGACATTGAATAGAAAATTTCAATCATTTATATAGGCCATTTGTCTTGACTTCACTTCATGTTCAAAGATTGTGTCCGCCATACGGAGACATTGTTCTGTTTATTCTGTCGTCTGCTGGCCCCAGTGAATGAAGGGATAGTTATTGCCACGGTTTGTTCCCCTAGCAATCTTGCTCCTATCACGTAGATTTAAGTCAACTAGACCTGCAAGATGTTTGAAGTTAATACTTGAAGAAATCTGGTCACAAAGACGCATGACGGGAATGCTAATTAATGTAAGACACCTCAATGGAAACTGCGCTCTTTTTAGAAGGACCTTTAACTGATTTGAGTTGTTTGTCATTTTACTGTATTGGATCTTATGATTTCTAAAAAGTATGATCCTTAAAAATTATGTTCCTTTAGAAGCTAAGGTCCTTAGAGTTACCTGTTACCTGCTACAGGTGCTACAAAAGGATTCTAGGCATCACATTTAAAGACCACATTACAAACCAAGATATTAGAAACAGCAGTGGCGTAGCTAGGGTGGGGAAGGAAGGGGGAGAATTTGAAAATCCCCCCGGGCCCCCACTTGAGGGGGGCCCCAAATGAGTCTTTTTTACATTAACAATTAAGTATTACGCAAAATATAGGGGCCCCCAAAGAGGTTAGTCCCCCAGGGCCCCCAAACAAAGGAAAATTTCTAGCTACGCCACTGAGAGACAGGGTTACTGCAGCGATCGGACCCCATGATGACCTGCTAACTACTGTGAAAAAACTCTATCTATGGCCATATAAAAAGATCTTCGGGACTCGCAAAGACCTTCCTACAGAGAACAGTACCAGGAAAAAGAAGAAGAGGCAGACCGAGAAAGCGGTGGGAAGACAACATAAAAGAATGGACGGGCCTAACATTGAAAGAAGTTCTAAACAGGGCAAAGGACAGAGAGGAATGGAGAAAGACGGTGTACAAGTCTTGCTTGGTGCCCCAACGGTCCACCAGACTAAGGGATAGGTAACAGGTAACAGCACTAGATTTTCAAGATATTTTAAATGTATTCGTCCTTCCAATGCTAGTGACAAGAAGCAATGTTGGTCCTATCCTGTGGGTACACACAAGTAATTTCTATTTAATATAAGTACAAATAGTAAAGCTATGAATTTATAAAGTTAAAATGTTAGTCAATGTCATGTACTCGTTTAACTATATACCTGCAGTTCTTGATACTCAAGGTTTCATCTCCCGACATTGACACATCTTAAAAAAGATTTCAGTATGATCAGTATTGTCTTAACTTAGAATAGACGTAATTTATAGTAGATTTTCGACATAACAATATTCTAATTAGCTAGCCATTTTCATAAAGTACAGCAGCCCAGCACTCATAAATTTACCGCCCAGGCTTTCCCTCAGCGATAAGGGAACAGATCTTCCCTCGTAGACGTAAAATGCCACAGACAAACAGAATCTACAAAGTGTTGGTTAAGTATGTATTTTAAAAGGCAAACGATACTATTTGTTCTTGTTTGGCACTGTAACAGCACAATTAAATGTCCGTTATTGTAATTGTTGTTTAATTCGCAACAGTGATTTTCTAATGTGGCGTACTTAAAAATGTTTAATTTCAATATTTATCTCAAAATCTCTAGTCCTGTTTCTGTATTGTATAAAAACCAGATACTACAAAAAAAAAAAAAAATTCAAAATAAACAGATAGGAGGTTGAGAAATGTATAACAAAAACAAATATGTTCAATTTTTTACCGAACTGTTTATTGTAAAGGATTAATTTTTTAAACTTTTGTTATCTGACTTATATCAGAATTAATGCAATTGAGAGTGTATCATCGCTTTCAAGACTGTCATTTTATACACAATAATTCTTGAAGTCCTTTTTTAATATTTCCGAAATTCTGATTAAAAAAAATTAATTGGAGACCATCCTTCTCCCCCCCCCCCAATGGATTCATGGAATGTCACTAGCTGTATTGACAAAGTCTTAGCCCTCTAGACTCTATTTTTAAAGGCTTGTTTCGGGATTGTGCACAGGAAATGTAGTGGATATTTTCGATTTACAGAGAAAAATATAAATAGTTTGAATTTAGTTTATCACGTCAATGCAGGAATTTTATATTAAAATAGAGGTTTAGATGGTCAGATTGTTCTGCACAATGAAATGTGTAAGCTTTTCCGCTTGTAGCCTACTATCAATAGAAAGGAAGTAATAAATGTGCAAGCAATGTTGCTGTCATTCAGTCATGTATCGTGAAACAAGATGGTAACTAACAACAAGGGAAGAGTTGAGACGAAGATCCACAAATAACATTGAGGTATTTAGTTGACAAAGTTTCTATCAACTTTCTCTGTCTGCTACTCACTTTCAACACGATACTTCTCCCACTTCCCATTCTCCTGGCAAGCTAATAATTTGCATAATTAATTATTGTCCAGGACAGAGGGTGACTCGGTTGAAAAGTTAATAAAATAGTTCATTTAATAGTGATAATTGTATATATATTTATATATATATATATCAATGTGAGGTTCTTCCCCTCCATATTCCTTCTTTAATTTTTTTGACGTTTTCTTTCATTTATTTGACGTTTTTTTTTACATTTTATTAAATCAACCTCACCTTTCTTAATATCCCTTTCTCTTCTTTGCTTTCATGAATTTTGTTTCCTCAAAAATCAAAGCCAGGATATAAAAATCTAATAGAAACAAAGGGTAGAGTATTGTGACATAGATTGCACAGAGCCCATTCACAAGAACAAAGGTAACCAACTATGTCTTATCTAACTTATGAAGATATTATTTAGTTATTTCCCTTGACCGGATTAGGTTTGTTGCTTTGTGTGACTAGATCTCTATTCTCCTGATGTCAAAACAAAAACTATTTTAGAATGAAACTTATCACCATAAACAAATGTTGTAATTGTTCAAATTGTTTCTTAGTCATGTTAAACCAGAGAAACAGCACGAAGATGACAGTATACATATAGTGTTGTGATTCTTTATATTCTTTGTATGGCATGTATCTAATAGTATTTCATACAGCTTTCTCATATTTACTATAGAGTAAATAGTTTTATTTACATTGCAGTTACTTTATTATTGTAACTATTAGTTAACAATTAAATTATCATAATAACTTTATGTTGCCTCATACTCAACTATGGCTGAGCGGTAAAGCGCATCGCTTCTGAACCGGGGGTCCCGGGTTCGAATCCTGGTGAAGACTGGGATTTTTGTTTCGGAAACCGTGGGCGCCTCTGAGTCCACCCAGCTCTTATAGGTACCTGACATTAGTTGGGGAAAATTAAAGGCTGTTGGTCTTTGTGCTGGCCACATGACACATGGCCTTTTCCCTTTTCATTATTTCTAACAGACCGTAACGAATTAGCATTCATTAAGTTTAGAGCTACGATGAAGGAATCACATAAAAAGATTCTAAAAGTATTTCTCAAGTTTTAATTGGAGGCGTACCACAAGGAAGACGGATGTTCATGGAAGAAAAAAAAGGGGGGGGTGGAATTGGTTGAAAGTAGTGGAAAAGTTGTTTCTGATTCCCAAGCCCAAAGATAAAAGTGTTTTGTATTCATCTTAGGTCGATTCCCGGATGTAGGACGAACCTTAACTTTTACTTAACGGATAATAAAATAACCAAAAAAAAAATTATATCACAAAAAAAAGATATACATTTTCAAAATGTATTAAGTATAGGCTAGAAATTAAAGTTGATTAAAATTCCTATTTTGTGCGGCTATAGATTTCTAACCAAGACTTCTCCATAAAGAGATGTACGTTTTAAAAAAAGGACTTAAAAAAGATGCCCGCATGTCCCAAGCTTAACAGCCTGAGAACTGGGCATTAACCCAGATGTTAAAAGAACCCAAAGTTCTTCCCCGTTTACTCCATGTCCAGATCCACGTCTATGTACACACTTATTGAATGTACTGTTGACTTAATACAAACCTATTTACTTTGTGCAGTCACGAGGAAACGGGAGTCCTCTTCTCCAACACGTGACCTAGTGTTTGAAATGAAATGTATGTGAAACTTGTCTTCTAGAGACGTATTTTTTTTCATAACATGTCTCTTTATTTGTGAAGGTGTATAGAAACAAGTTATATGTAAACAGAATACATGATAATATCTAGATATGAACACGTTCGTTTTAATTACTCTAATACATTAGGTGTTTACAAAATGTCTAGAGCCTTTCTCTTTACAGCTATTACTTGACGCCATGTCCAAGTTCGTCTTAGCGATCTGTATTCAATCGACAGATTGTTGGACAAAGCACAAAACAAAGATCCAGACAGCAATTACCGTAACAAGCAAAACAAAACCTATCAACAGCGTCCTTGGATACAGTGCAATTATCTGGTGTAGGGGAAGTGGTTATGGGCCTGATGGGATAGCCGTTGTCGAAGCTGTTGGGCAAGCCGAGGATCATTTTGAGAAACTCCACCATGTTCTTTCCGATGTTAGATGAAATGCTGCTGGCGATGCCGTTTTTAGAATTCTACATCTGGTCCCAGAGACACGTGACGTTTCGTTTTGTTGCAGTGGAATGCATTGAGGTTGTGTACCCACTTGGAACAGAACTGGTGGGTACTGGGCTAAAGTCTTTAGGAAGAATCGCGACATCCGCGCATGCGTAGAACTCTTCCTGGTAATTTCCTTGACCAAGGCCACAGCCAGATGAATCACAGCCCCAGTTGCTGCCTGGAAAAAAAAAACTTCGTCTGATAAGTTTTCTTTTAACTTGTTATTTTAAGACCTTGTCGAATCTGCTAACAAGAAATTGACCAGTTTTATACAAGGCAAGAAATCGACAATTGTTTGCTTATTTACTAGACATGAAGCAAGGGCCCTTCCCCTATCAACTCGCGGTAGAAATCTTCAATATAAGGGCATGTCCGAAGCCACGTACGCTGTCTTCATAATTAGCAAACATTTTTTTTTAACTCAATAGTTGTCATTACTTCTGTTCATCGATAATTTATTTGGTTTAGATCCATGATTAAAGATTAAAATTGATATATATGCAAAAATATCAAAGAAAAAAAAAAGCACAATGCAGACCGTTTAAGTCTACCTTCAATGTGAAACTGAATGAATGTGATATATGTGTACCTCCCACACCTGACCGACGTTTAGACTTAAAGACATTTTAGACTGAAATATTTTCTCCAAAACCAAAATTATTTTGAGCTCAGAGTCCAATCAATGAGGTGCCAGAGTACTTCAGTAAACTATTCTGTCACAGCGCATGATGAAAGCTGCACTAAGCAAAGATGATCGGCCATCGCGAGAGAGATCGATCGTTAATGTAAGTTTAGTCTAAAAATTTTCCCCTTTTAGACCATGCGGTCTGTAGGGCAGATGATATAAAGGTCATCTTTTTCTTTGGCACAAGGTTAACAAGGGTGTCATGTGGCCAGCATAACGCCGGACCCACTTTACTTTGATGTCAGACATTGTCTGGTACTCATTAAAGCTGGCTAGACTCAAAGGCGCCCTAAGAACTCGAACCCGGGATCCTCCGGTTTGGAAGCTAAGTGCTTTACCACTCAACCACCGCCGTTCCGCTTTACGTTACCAGGCCTTATAAATCTTTATATAACAATATGTGTATACACTGAAATGTAATGAGTACATCTAAAAGAATAACAGACTAACCAGTTCTCCATTTCCACTGCACTACACAATGAGAGCACGTCATCCCTTTTGGTAAAATCAGACTGATGTGGAACTTTCCAGTTCGGTCTGCTGGAAAGAAAAACTTGCTTTGTCCAGCCATGTTTTCCAGAAGTGAGTTGTCAAGGCAACGCTGACTTGCCTCAATGCCACCGGAAGTGGCAACATCGCAGATTCGAAACTCAAAATAACCCTAGTATTGAAATGGAATATCATGTGACAGATTTAGTATTTCTATTTCAAAATAAAATTTATTTACAATAGTTCGTGAATATTTTAGAAGCCTAGATACCATGGGCGTAGCCAGGATTTTTTTGGTAGGGGGAGTAAGTGGGTGTATTTTTTGGCAAACACACACGCGTGTAAACAAGCACAATTACACACGTGAGCACACACACACAAACACACACATAAGTAATCTTTATTACATCGTCCCTTTGTACCCTAGAATAGATTCTTTCTGAAGTTAAAGGAATCACGGGAGACACACCCTTACTCTACTATCTAGTTGTTGGGGGGGGGGGCTCCATCACCAAGCATTATTTCATTGATTTGAAACTTTAAATATACATATTCTGAAATGTCTACTGTGATGCGATTTTATTTCAGGTGGGGGGATCCATCTCTTAGTTATGCCTAGTCTAGATACTAACTAATACTCGTGTATTGGATTATAACATCCTTACATAGCAAATCGTAGCAACCAGGTTGTTGTCAAGATTACTTCCACAGTCCAGATATAATATTACCGTAGTTTCTATCTTTCAATATTTAGATGTCTAAATAATTTTATTACCATTCTGTTGACCGTTGACTCCACAGTCACATTGATCAAACTTTTCTCTATGTATGTTCTTGTAATAACATTATGCTGAACCAATGGTCCATTCGGTCTTTCATACAATCGTTGTCCTGACCAAGAATCTCCACAGAGTCCACACTTACCTGCGTTTCTGTGCCATTGAGTCTGTAACAAATAAAACATTACTAACTAGTGAGGAAGGCAGAAAACAAGTCCAGTTGTGGAACAAACGTCTGTTTATGTAGGTGTTTATAGCCTATTTAATATGTACAATTAAAAGTAAAAGTAGCCTACAAGTTAACGAAGGCTAATGTAAAATCTCTTTACTGACTAAAAAAAAAAAAAAATCAAACAGATATATGCATAATTTGTTTCGGTACGTGACGTGCGATAATTTAGGAAATGCAAAACTTAAAAAATATATATTTTTTTACCACTAAACCAGTACACAGCCCCCTTCTATCCCCTTCATTTAAATATTAAAAAATAATAATTTTGACTATTTCATGAAGGCATGTTTCTAAGAATAGTCGTGTGGTATGTGCCTGGTACATATCGTCTTGAGGAGTTCTGGTTCGAGCCCGCCGCAATTCTCTGCTCTCTTGTGTGAGATTTGAGCTAGGATGTAAAAATGTTCAATTCAGAGGGAACATCCGAAACATGTACTGAATACTAACTGTCACAAACTCTCTCTTTCTCTAGTGCTAGATGTCACGATCTGTTCTTGTGGTGCTGTTAGATGTCACTAGCTGTTAGGAGAGAAGTCTTGTGCCGCCGGGGAATGTATTTTGAATAATAATATTGAACAATGACGATCTAGGATTCAACAGAGTAAATGCCTTGATGATAAAATACAGGAACCTTTATTCAAACTCAACATAAGTACAGCTATGTACAGATATATATCAATGAAACAAGAAGCTGAACAAAAGCATATTTCTTATGTAGAATTATATTAAATAAAATTAAATTATCAATGCCACTGTACTCAAGAAGACCAGGACTCCAACTAAATTAATTCTAGTTCTGCCGACAAGACTCGTTTTGAGCTAATCCATTTCAACCAATCAAATTGAATATCGACGTCACGTGACTGAAAGTTCTGGAAGAAACTAAAACTAAAAATAACTGTTGTTTTTTTTAGCTGACCTTGACTTGTGCAGAAAAACAACATGTTTACGTGACACTAACTATGAGAAGTCATAGTCCTATCTGAGACCATTATATAGACATATAGAACTAGAAGGGTAAAATTCAACGGTAATTTTTTTTTAATATTTGGAGGTAATATAAATTTAATAAATCGTCTTCTTGAGAATTAAAAATTGCATCGATTTTTTTTTCAAATCAGTTTTTTAATATTTTTTTGATTATAATATATAAAATAAATTGAAACCCATAATCATATAAAATGTTGGTGATATAGCAATACTTACACGGCAATTTTCAATATTAAACCTATTGAAAAAAAAGACCTTCATGCTCTGTACATAAAAACATACATTTTTTACACAAATACACATACAAAACATAGATATGTATCATTAAATTAAAAACAATATAAAATGAACATATATAATGTTGCTATAACATTTTACACCAAAACGACCATAGCACAACAACGGCTGCGCAAAAAAATAAAGTACCTAATATTCCTGCTTTCTTTATTATGTAGTTGTAACATTCGCTGATTACAAAAATATTGGTCGATGTGCCTTTGATTAGAATTGTGGTTAGGTTCCAACATTCTTAATTAATAGAACAACATCCAGGGATTTACGGATCATTCAACGAAACAGATTTATTTAGGCAAAATACAGGAAGGAGTTAACAGATCACGTTTGGTGACCCAACGGTCTGGTGAAGAAATAGTATCAATCAAAATCAATCTAAAAAGCAACAAAGTTTCGGTACTGGCCATGTGAATTTATTACTGATATGTATAACGTATAGTTTGAAATGAAATTTCATTATTTTATTTTGGATGCAGTGCTTAAGTTTTAATGTAGAGAAATTAAAAGCAAAGAAATAGAAAGTAAGTACTATTTAACATTTTCTTTGTTGCATTTAATCCTACGTAAAATTTTCTTTTGTTTTGATGCTTCAATGTATATATTTCAAGATATTCCGACAATAAAATGTTTACCTCGGCTGAACCACAGTTCATCAGATGGTCATCATAGTTGACCGGTACTTCAAAACCAGCTCTCCACGCAGATGATCTTGATGGTGGGTCTAACATCCGCCCCTGTGCATTGGTTTGAAGGATCAAAACTCGCAGGAGAAGCAAGAGTTGTATGGACAATTGAAACATGGCGCTTGATTTCTGAAAACACCAAAAGTTTATACTATTATTTAACTTCAATAGTTTGTCGTTCGCAAAATGGCCGAGTTGTGTGGCCAATACCCAACATATCTGAAATATAAATTTTGGCCAGCCACTTCATGTAATGTCAGAAAAGTCTTGACCAATCCCCCTTATGCTGGGGACTGTCCGGCAAGCGGTGCAGCTCCACATTCTTGTGATTTCTGTGGCCGAGAGTCTAAGTTCGCTCGAGCTTGGTTTGTCTACCTATCTATGAGACTTGAGGTTTAACACCAGACTCGAGTAGAGATGTAATTACTGAGAACCTAAAGGCAGCACGGAAAACCTTCACCTAGATTCCCCCCACTCTTCCCACTGGTCTACCAATGAGACCAGAGCACACTGGGCAAGCAATGAGACCAGAGCACACT
>JADKLZ010079391.1:5854314-5877457 GCA_021533235.1 Biomphalaria straminea
TTATATTTGAGTCGGATGGGTTATATTTGAGTCGAATGGGTTATATTCCAAAATGAAAGTGTACCGCACGTCCACCACAGTTCATCTCATGGTCCTCATAGTTGACAGGTGTGGAGTAGCCCAACAGGTAGGCAGACATTCGAGATGGTGGATCCAACATACGTCCATGACCTTCTACCAGACCCGGATGTAAAGACATCAGAAAGACTGACCAATAAAGTATCCCAGACATTTCTGAAAAATAAAACAGAAAAGGCAACTCTACAAAATATCACTTCTAGCAAACATTCATGAAGAAACTTGAACAGTAGGAACATTTGTTTGTTTTTTGTTGTTGATTTTATGCTTAATACATTTTTATACAGCTGTGACAATAAATTAATAAAATATGATTGTATAAAGTACAAGCAAAATACATTAAGTGTAGTATCAATTAGTTTGGATCAGTCATGTAATTTAGCGCAATTTCATGCTTTTAGTTTTCTCTATACACTGTGATCCTATTATTTATCTGGACCAATTAGAAAGGGGCGGCATGGGGTGGAGAAAGAATGGCTGATCGATTTTTAAATGTGTTTATAAAAAAAGTAAGCAATCTCAAAAGCCTCCGTATCAGCAAGTACCAAAAAATAATTGATTACCAATAGTTAATTGACTAATTCGTTAATTTTTTTTAAATTGATTCATATGTTGACATATACAAGAAATAATTGTACAAATTTCAGCTTGATCTGAGATTGAAAGCCAGAAAAATAACGTGTACAAACTGTTTACAAGACAGATAAACAGAGTTGATGTGAACTTTATATAAACACAAAATTGGCTCAAATTGTAAACACTTAAAAACGGATTAAAGAATTCTCACTATATTAAACAAGATTTGTAAGATTAATACTTTAGTTCATGAAATGTTATCATAAAAGTGTGTTTAGCTTTTTTTATCTTTAGTAATTATTATCAAACCTTTCTAAAGTATGTAACAAATCCGTGTCAACTGGTAAGCTTGCTAAACTCCTGTAGAGATTTGTATTGAACTCTGCTTGTTAGCACTAGATTCAATACATGGGTTTGAGCAGTGGAGACACGACAGAATGGGGAACCAAATAAAATTTCAAACTTCTTTTATATAAACACATGTTCATTTTCAATCATCTCTCTCTCTCTCTCTTCCTTTCTTTCTCTCTCTCTCTCTCTCTCTCTCTCTCTCTTTAAGATGCACTCAATGTCTCTTGAGTATACAACAATGTCCACCAAACACTTCTTAAGTCAACAAAGAAAGAAGTCCATGGGAATAGCTAATGAAGACATCGATCTAACATCCGGGAACTGGCCTTGAATAGAAGACTGGAGACTGGATGATGGTACAATGTACTACCTGCAGTCACGATGTTACAAGAATATACAAACCATTCACGTTTTACTGCATTCAGGTCTTGTACCCAACCCTGAAAGTGAATATGTCCATAAGACAAATGAAGTACCCAAGCCTCAAAGTGAAAATGTCCATAAGACGAATGAAGTACCCAAGCCTCAAAGTGAAAATGTCCATAAGACAAATGAAGTACCCAAGCCTCAAAGTGAAAATGTCCATAAGACAAATGAAGTACCCAAGCCTCAAAGTGAAAATGTCCATAAGACGAATGAAATAACCAAGCCTCAAAGTGGAAACGTCCATAAATAGTAGATATAAGCAGCTGTTTGTTCGATCGATGGAGATAAATTCATACACGAATTATTCTCTTGCATTGTGAAAAGTCCTAAGATATGTTTCGTATCTTTTAAACGACATTCCTATAAAAGAGGATAATTACCTCCTACACCTCTGCATTGGCGTCAATCCCGTTTTGTTTTTGTTAAGCCATAATATATAGACCTCATAATTACCAACATAAATTACTTATTAATTATCTAGAAAAGGATTGTCAATTTTGTTTTAGAATTAGGTCTTTTATTGGAATTTATCTATAAAAAAGAAAAAGTGAGGTCTGTATTTACAAAATGAAGCCTAGAAATTTATTATGCCAACTAGGTTTGACTTGAATAATAATGTTTGGTATTCCAATTTAAATGATCTTAGCTTTTACCCACGCTCATCGGGGGCCAAATGTCAACCATGAATTTAGGAACTTTAGGCACCCGGATATTTAGGCACCTCGTATTTCCGGAT
This sequence comes from Biomphalaria straminea, assembly GCA_021533235.1. Lineage (NCBI taxonomy): Eukaryota > Metazoa > Mollusca > Gastropoda > Planorbidae > Biomphalaria > Biomphalaria straminea. The sequence goes on from JADKLZ010079391.1 coordinate 5,856,482, forward strand.
ATTTAGGCACCGGATATTTAGGCACCCGGATATTTAGGCACCCGGATAATTAGGCACCCGGAAATTTAGGCACCGGATAAATAGGCACTTTTTGACAAGGCGGATAATTAGGCACCGGATATTTAGGCACTTTTTAATTAGCGACCTTAATTTTCAAAATAATTTTAAAATGTTAACGTACATTTTATCCTTAGGCTATGGGCTATCGGTGACGTTATGAAAAAATAGCAACTATAACGATTCTAACTAAAGAAAAGCTGACAAAATGGAAAAAAAAACGACAATCATGAGAATGTGTGGAAAAATAATGACTCTGTGTCTATATATATAATATAGATATCACAGGATTCAGGGGAGGGGAGGTAGAGATGATTCTCCGCTCATTGCTTCTCTCCATTTTCAAGCCCTAGGGTTGACTGGTGAGATCTTTTTAAATTGATGTGTATGCAATTTGTGTAAATATTTAGTTACTAATATAAATACTTTAAATTAAAAGTATTATAAAATATTTTTATTATGTCGAGAAGTGTTGGCGATACATATAATCGCAATCGCCCTCTGCTTGTGGGAAAGGGAGTGGTCGTACCTTTAAAATGGGATGGGCAGAAGGGGGGGGGGCACACACTCCCACTTAAAGGAGAGGATTTTTCGCAGGCAGATATCAATTTGGTCGTAAACGTTACGTAATGAATCTTAAGGCTACACGGGAGATCAAGGGTATGGAAATAAGATCGGCATAGTATAAATTGTTAAAATGGAAGTCTGGGGATTATATTTCATAGGCCTTCCAAAAACTTTGGTAGACACATTTCTGTTAAAACTATCAAAATTGTAATACCAGTAATGAAAATTATAATATAAGGGAAATGCAGATAGTTTAATTTCATTGAGCATTGTTAAAAGTTAGGGAAACCAGTGTTGTTATTTTTTGTTTTAATAATGTGTGTGTGTGTGTTTGTTCAATAATACATGTATAAGACTATTTTCTTTTTTTTTTTTTAATTCGAACATTATTTTTTCATTGTGAAGAGCAAACAATTGGTACCGAAATTAAAGGATGTGAGAAATCATACCTTCGCGAAATCATAATAAATATGTTTGGTTTATGATAGAGAAGGCGATGTTGAATTGGAATATCAACATTTTCACCGCCCCATCCCTTCCTTTTCGAAAAGAAGCAAATTAAGTTTAAAGGGGAAATGGTGATTTTATTAGTCTTAGGGGTTAATATTTATCTTAGCTATGACCAATGGTGTAGGTTTAAAAACTGTAATAAAGTAACACAATAATTTATTTTTATATGGAACTTATTGGGTCTAATATCTGTATTACTATTTCACCTTTTTATGGGGCTGGGGCGGGGGAGGGGAGATTGCAATTTGTGTAAATATTTAGTTACTAATGTAAATACTTTTGATTAAAAAGTATTTTAAATATTTTTATTATGTTGGGGTGCGTTGGCGAAAAAAATATAATCGCGATCGCCTCCTGGGAAATAAAGTGGTCGTACTTTTAAATCGGATGGCAGGGTAAGGGGGGGGGGAACACACTCCCACTTCAAAGATTACTCGCAGGTAGGTGTCATTTTGGTCGTAAAAGTTACGTAGTGAATCTTAAGGCTACACACTGGGGTCAAGGGTTGGAACAGCATAGTAGGTACAGTGGGTATCGGAATGAGGAGGAGGGCTTTGCTCGCGTTACTTATAGGAATTAAATGTGTTGATAACCTATTATAAAGTAGTATTCATTTTTTTTTAAACTGCATTATATCTCTATTATCAACATCCCTTTATTATACTATCAATGGGTAGCTCCTTTATAAGATCTATTGTGTAAGTGTATAGGTGTATACACAATTTGTTTTTGTGGCAACTAATGTTTAACTTTACCTACACATATATATTCAATTGAAATGTAAATTTATGTAATATAATATTTATAATATATATCTCTCTCTATATATATATATATACAGTCGGACCTTGCAAAATGATTAGAAATTACGATAAAATATAAGGTTTTGTAAAAAAAAAAGTTTGACCCAAGTGTGTAGCCTTAAGATTCATTACGTAACGTTTACAACCAAATTGACATCTTCCTGCGAAAAATCCTCTCCTGTAAGTGGGAGTGTGTACCTCCCACCCTAGCTGCCCATCCCATTTTATACGACCCCCCCCTTTCCCGCGGGCTATTGCGATTATATTTATCGCTAAAACACCCCGCCATAATAAAAAATATTTTATAATACTTTTTAATCTAAAGTATTTACATTAGTAACTAAATATTTACACAAATTGCATAATCATCAATTTAAAAAAACTCACGAGTCAACCTTAGGGGTTGGCGATGGAGGGAAGCAATGAGCAGAGAATCATATCTACCTCCCCTCCCCTGAATCTTGTGATGTCTATATTATATATAGACTCAGGAGTCATTATTTTTCCACACATTCACATGATTGTCATTTTTTTACCATTTTGTCAGCTTTTCTTTAGTTAGAATCGTTATAGTTGCTATTTTTATAACGTCACCGATAGCCCATAGCCTAAGGATAAAATGTACGTTAACATTTTAAAATTATTTTGAAAATTAAGGTCGCTAATTAAAAAGTGCCTAAATATCCGGTGCCTAATTATCCGCCTAGTCAAAAAGTGCCTAATTATCCGGTGCCTAAATTTCCGGGTGCCTAATTATCCGGGTGCCTAAATTTCCGGGTGCCTAAATATCCGGGTGCCTAAATATCCGGTGCCTAAATATCCGGTGCCTAAATATCCAGATACCGTCAACCATACGTGTTCACACATGCGCCTGACCCACTTGGTAATTAAGGTAATAATTACGACTGATCGTATAGGAAGTCGTGTGCTATACTAATTAGTTTTTAACATTTGACATAGAACAGATCTGTGTGATATTAAGACTTGAATGAGTTGCAAATGAATGACATGATTAATGAGACAGTCACATTGGGCTATACCAGTTTATTTCGTTCGATACGAACTTTTATACTTATTTTTATCCCCACAACATATTAAATTCACAGTAGATCAATGTATGTGAACACGTGATATCAGTCAGTATTTCGGAGCAGGTCTTTAATGTAAACACTAAAATGCTGTGTCATTTCCTCGCTTTCAGGATCATTAAGTTGCCTTGACCTGCTGACCTCATTTGACCTTGACTGTCAAACTGTCTCACAGTCCTTTCCATGTCTATGTTGATTTTTGTATAAGTGTTGACTGTGCACAGCAATTTGCAGCGACCTTTAACATCCCACAGTAAATTTGGTTCATTGAAACTCTTCAGCGGCAGCCAATTAACTGACATATCGCAACCTTTCTTCAAGTTTTTGAAAACTTAGACTAAAACAAACTAAAACTACTAAAGTAAAACACAATGCTCACACTGACCTCCCATTGAACACAATGATCACACTAACCTCCCATTGAACACAACGATTACACTGACCTCCCATTGAACACAAAGATCACACTGACCTCACGCTGAACACAAATGAACACACTACAACACACTAATCACACTGACCATACACTAATACAATGATCACACTGACTTCAAATCAACCATATTTATCAAAAACGATTACATTAGAACACACAAATCACACTTACCATGCAATAATACATTGATCAGTGAGGCTAGATTGCATTGTCTTATTTCACTCTTATAAGTCTCGTTATTTAACTTTTTCAATTTTGACTTTGTCTTAGTTCTAGTGTAGGAGTGTATTCTTGAAGAAGATCTAGCTTCAAAAGTCTCATTAAGTTACGGCTGTGGTTCACATTGTATTAACGTAGTAAGATGAATTGTTTAAAGCAGTGATTCCCAAAGTGGTCCATATGGACCCCCAGGGGTCCACGAGGACTTCCAGGGGGTCCACGAAAGTGAAAAAAAAGAATTGGGGGTCCATGACGTCCAAATGGGGGTCCACGAGAGTGGATCTCATTTAAGAAGGAATTGAGTTTAATATAAATCTCACATTAGGCCATTAAATATTTCATATATTATTGGAATGAAAAACATATTTTAAATTTTAATACCTCATTTAAATAGCTCGATTTGATCTAGAGATAACTAATATTTAACATGGCTTAATCTAAATATGAAATAAACGGTGGTGTTAATTTTCACACAAATTTTTTTTTTCTTTTCTCGTCGAACTTATATTGCCTATGTGTCTTTTATTTAACATTTTATGTAATGACACCATGAAACCACCTAAGCTGGAGGATCGTTGGACAAAGCCACCCTAATAAGATATGAAAAACTATTGAACACTCCATGATAGAGTTGAGAAAAGATCTACAATTGACAAAATATTTGTTTTAAAATTTTAAGGAAAATTTAATGGTTTGCTGTGTAATAAAATATCTTGCAAAATTATGAAAATGATATACAATTGGCGAAAAAAAAATGAATGATTTAGCCAGCCGCTGAAGTTTTTAAAACTATTTTGTACACAAACATGCATCTGATATTTGCTAAGAATTCTTCTAAGCAACAAATAGTTCAAAGGTCTATATATGAACCGAGTTGTGCCTGTTATGAAGCATTTTTTGGGCACAAGTTTGTTTATTTATGGATAAAGAAATTCACAACCAAATTTCGTTTTGTGAAAACTGATAATTGACAATTAAGTCGAACACATTGGATGTTTTGAAGGAATCGTTGAAAGAAAAAGCAAACCCTGTAATTATTATATCAGTAGCAACAAATGGAACAGTAGTAGATCTTGATTGCAGAAATATCTTCAATTTGTTATTAACGCAGTTATGAGAAACTAAATACGCAATGACTTGCTCAAATGTGAAGAGAAAATGACAAGAACATTCATCAGTTAAATCACAAAGCACCAGGAGAGGACCAGCACAAAGGAGTGTGTGATGTATGTGTGAAAAATTGTTTTATTTAATTTAAAAACTATATTTGCATAGTGTAATTTTGTCTAGTTATAACTTTAACAAAAGGAAATGTAGACTGTACAGCGTTATGTATTTGAAATTGAACTTCATTACTTCCTTGTCAAACAAGAGAGTGTTAATGTGCCATTTTTTATGATGCAGTGCTCCTATTTCTTCTCTGTGGTTCTCATAGAGCTCATTTTTAGTTATAATGATCTTAATTTTTAAATTATTTTTTCTCCATTGGGCCATTCAATAAGTATTTCAGCTTTTTCGCTTGTGGTGGCTTTCTGAGAACAGTCCATGAAAACTAGAAGAGTTCACTAAATTCTTGAGCTCTGTTGGAATATAGCTAAATATTTTTTTCTTTTAATGTAAGTCTTTGCAAACAACATATTTCTGCAAACAATATATTTCTCTATACAGCTGGTCGATTCAACCTTGTCTGATAATGATGCATTTTTTTTTATTCAAATTATTATGGCTCAAGAAATCCACGAAAAACAGCTCTTTGTGAAACCTTTAACTAAAACAACAAATCTCAATATGAAAAATAATCTCCGTATTAATGGAAGTCGAGCTTGCAAACCTTTAAAAACAAAAAGTTTCCATTGTGTTTAGTGATAATAAACGATAAATATTAACTGTTACATAATTGGTTTAAATTTCAATTTTTGTAATAAATTTATTGTAAAAGAAATGAATTTAACTAACAATGTAGTTTTAAATTACTTTTTCACTCCTCATGTCACTGGTTGGAAATTATTTAAACAAATTGTGTAATTTGAAATTGATGAATTTTCAAAAATTCAATATAACTTAAACAGGGGGTCCACGGAAAACCAGAAAACATGTCAAGGGGTCCACGAGACAAAAAAGTTTGGGAACCACTGGTTTAAAGAGTACTTCCTAGCTCTTACTAAGCCCTTGTGATCTATTGTGCAAGGATGGCTTATGAAATTGGAACCAGGAATTCGGACTAGTCTTCTCTTTCGTTAGCTAAAACACAGATGTCCAGCACAAATGGAGACTAGGACAACCCACAATCAACTGAATGGCAACATACAAGAAAGACTTGGACAAATCTACCACCAAGTGCAACTTTTTTCTCGTATGGAACTAATTTGTATCAAATAAAACATGTTTTAAATAAACCAAAAAAAAACACAACGTAGATCAAAACAGCTTCATATGTATTTCTTATAAATCTCAAATAATAATAATATTACAAACATTTAACATTGAGACATTTTCAAACATTTCAATACAATATACTAACAAAAACTTCTTTATAACAATGTTTCAAACCCGTGCAAATGTTTTGTACAACTTTCAACACATTAACATTTATATAAACACATCATGAACATGTATAAAACAGAAATGTAAACTTTTTACAATATATTTGCAGCTAAATATTTGAATTATAATAACATAACCTGATTACAAACAATATTAAACAATGTGACACATCAATTACAGATGTTACTTCAAAAAAAAAAAGGCTATTATCCTACGCGTTTTGTAATGTTAATTTAGTCATGCATGTAAAACAATTGACAATCTCATTTCACTCAGAGCTATAATCCAGAATACAAAAAAAAAAAATTATTTTATTTTTACTTCTTTTATGCCATTTCTTTACTTCTCAAGGAAGCAGACTTAGAGCTTTGATCTTATTTTAGATATTGCTTTTGTTTCTTACGACATGTTAGCATTTACAAAAGGTTGTGTATTACTTGTACCAAATCTAAAGGAAACACTTAGTACTCAAACTACCATTTTGTTGAATCTAATCATGTTTCGTAATGGAACAAGTTGTTTCTACTGATACAAAAAGTTAAACCTGCCATCACGGATGTGTTTAGTACGAAGACCATAACCGGTTCCCATACTTGTGAAGTACTGTTGAGTGTCGTACAAGAATGATCCATAATGCTTAATAACAGAACTCTTTATATAAACGACAACAAAAAAACAACAACCTATAATTTACAAAAGAAGAGAAATAATAAATATAACACACGACCAAATAAAATAACAAGAATTGAGCAATGTAAAGGCTCCGACCTGTTAAACAGTCTGAAACAGATTACCATGGAACAATGACAAACTCATAATGTTGTCTAGTAAGGTCATAATGATCTAATCATGATAGTAATAAGATAATATTAGCCTATATCTGGACATGCCCTCTACATTCTGTGTATACATAAAAATGTGTCAGATAAAAAGCGCTGCAATGAACATGTCAATGAAATCTAGTCCCTCCTACCATTTCATTGCTAACCATTGTTCGCTTCACGAGTAAACAAATCACGTCACATGAGTGCGTTTGAGATGAACCAATCAGGTTTTAGTATTCTTCCACCATGCGAACGAATAGCGATGTACTATTTATGCAATATAAACTTGTAGGTAAAACAAATCGACCAATCGTCAAACTCGTCTATAAAAGTCGAATGTAAAAAATAAACAAACAATTATTACAACGCAATAGCTTAGTAATTTAGGTACATACCAGTCAAGAGCAGATAAATATATTTTGTACTGAATGATTTGCAAAGATTCAAACAACATCTAAACCATGTTGGCGAGATAAAAGCTTGTAGACGTCGTATGATAATGTTTGTTAGAATTAGAATGAAGGCATCATCGCACTTAAGTGTACAGTTTAAAAAATAAAGTCCCATTCTTGACCCGCTAACCCGTTATTTTTCTTGGACAAATTTCCGGGCAGCTGGTTGAACATCCGTTAATGAGGCAGCCATAATAACATGCGGCACAGACTCGATCTTTTGCAATTTGGTTGGTGGGTAGCAATGGTACCGTTGGGAATTTAATGACCGAGCTGGTGCTGTTGCTGTAAGGGTTGTAAGTATTCGGGTATCCCAGCAACATCTTGATGTACTCCGGGTCGTTGTAGTTGATCTTGGTGCTGCTGGTGGAGTTGGTGATGTTGGACGCCAGTTTTATTATGTTGGACCAAAAATCTGCGTACGACGGCTTGGTGGTGTCGCTGAGTATCACTTTTAGTGTTGACATGTCGCTGAACTTTGTAGTTGCTGCACTGCTGGTTGTAGGAGATGTCGGGACGCTTGAGGTTGTCGTGGATTCTTCAGCAGCGTTTGAGGAAGAAGGATTTGGTATAGAAGTTGTTTTAGAAGTTGTTGTAGAGGAGGCTGCTGTTGTTGGTTTAGTGGTTGATGCTGTTGACGTGGTTGCTAAAGTTGGTAAGGCCGCTGTGTTTCTTGGAGATATTGTAACATCTGAACATGCGTAGAATTCTTCTTGAGGTCCAAAGCCCAGGCCACATGCGCCAGTTTCATCACAGTTCCAGTCGTTCCCTGAGAATGAAATAAATAAGAGACTTTGTAATGAGTTTCAACGTAAAGCTTTTATAACAATCAAACAGAATGACAAATTAGTTACTAAACATTAGACTACAAGCGTGACGATAAGAAAGTGTGCAGTGGCTTCACAGACCCAGTTGTGACCTAAATATGTTGCTACAACTCACAAAAAAAACTTGATGGCTATTGTTATTGAAAAATTATAATTTTAGCAATTAGCTTACTTTAATAATCAAATCATATATTCGTATTGCATGTCTATATTTATAATATAGGGTTATAATTATAATTATATCTTAATTAGTAGTATTATAGTGAACGTGTATAGTGTTTGTTTCGAAGTTGCTCAGGTTGACGCGAATGCTTCAGTGCGTAGTAGAAATTGATAATTTCAACCATGTTTCTCTGTGTTTATATAAAGTTAAAATTTAAGCTTTATTAGTTTTTACTGCTATATTGGAAAGTTAATTCCTAAAAAAAACAAAACTCTAATGCTTGTCATCAAGTAACCTTGTTCCACTGCTTTTAAGTTTAATTTTCTTTTACATCAGACCGAACAGCATTGTAGCGTAGCAATACTTTATGGTATTATTGCATTTCAACAGCATAATATTAAGAAGATAAAAAAATTTTGGTATTACAGAACTATAACATTACAAAAGTGAAACACATAGCTTCTTATTATCTTGAATTATAACATATGTATTTTCTTTTAGTTATTCACAAGCCATCTTTAAAAAAAATTCACTTTTTCTTTCTCCCTCTCTCTCCCCCTCTCTCACTATCCCTTTCTCTCTGTCTCTTTTTCTCCCCCTCGTTTTCTCTTTCTTCTCTTCCAGTACTCACCACAGTGCCACTTCCACTGTAACAAGCAATGAGTACAGGTAAGTCCTGCAGGTAACATAAGAGTGTAGTTATAAAACCCGGTGCTGGAACTGTCCAGATAGAATCGTGACTTCCCAGTAGAGTCTGTCAGCAGGTTTTGGTTCAAACAATCATGAGTCGCTTCAATTCCTCCAGAGCTCTCGACATTGCACACTCGAAATTCATGCCATCCCTAAGAGAAATTTAAATTAGTTTTCTTTTAACATTTGCGTTGAATGCAATAGATGGATATTTTTCTACATGCTTTGAAATTCAATCTTTTAGTGGGGATTTTTTTTTCCAAACTATTTAAGTCTTTGTGGTAGTAGTTACATCTATCTTGATGTATTGAAGTCAAGGGCATCTAAATGTAAACATTTTAAATGTTTGTTTGTTTTAGTTCTTTTACATTTTTGATAGTAAGTCTTCACCTTGCATACCGTCCGGATTTTGGAATTTTTTTTCTCTCCTTAACAGTTTAACTTTTTATTGACGTCGTCGAAAAAATATTTCATACAAAAATGTTAACAAACGAATTTTGTAAAATTAAAACTAAAATCTACAGTGTCCAAGTTTTCGCTGTTATTCTCTCGATGTTCCCTTGAAAGTTTTTCTCTGACCGATATCGTGAGACATTTCTAACAGCAGTGACAAATTAACATCTTTTATTGCACTATGCAATCTTAAGTCTGCATCTCATGACTTAGGAAATTCTTAGACCAAAGAGAAGAGTTTTTTTTTTTTTTAAATTCAAAGAAAACTTCATTGCAGCCGCATAACTTTAGCTATAAAAAAAGTAAAAGTTCCCCTTTCAGACCTTGTGGTCTATAGGGCAGATGATGTAAAGGTCATCTGATTCTGTGGCCACGTTTAACGAGGGTGTCATGTGGCCAGCACAACGACCTACCGCCTTTACTTTTCCCCAACAAATGTCAGGTACCCATTAGAGCTGGGTGGACTCAGAGGCGCCCAAGGATCCCGAAATAAAAATCATATTCTTCATCAGGATTTGAACCTGGGACCTCCAGTACGGAAGCCAAGCGCTCTACCGCTCAGCCACCGCGCCCTCAACTTTAGTATACAAAGGTTTAAACTTCAAAATATGTTAATAATTTAAAATAGTTGTGACATTCTCTAATTAACTGCATCATCAATGGTTTGAACTACGTCTGAAATGATTAATGCTCACCATATGATTGGCTGTTATTTGAAGCAATATATTAATGACGTCACGCTCTTGGTATGTTTTTGTGATGACGACATCTTTAGGAAGCAGTGCTCCGCCGGGACGTTCATAATTACGTGGCCCTGACCATGGGTCGCCACAAATTCCACATTTGCCGCCATTTTGTTGCCATTGGACCTAAATAAACAAAGAAATCTTAAATTGTAAACAAAAGTTAATTGGATTCGGTGAAATGTCTATATATAAGTTTCATGTATTTGAAAAATAGGTCTGTAAAAAAAATTCAACAAACATTTGTTTTTATTTAATTGCTTCAGAAGCTTTTTTAAAATGAAGATTATTACATCATAGCCCAGATTTCCAATAGAAACTTACAGAGCCATACGGCGTAAATATAATAATGTACTTCATTTATTTTCTTTAAATAAACATAAGCAGTACAGGTAAATTATAATATCAAGTAAAATTTGTACATCTAAAGTATAGTGTAACATAAATCGACGTACCGCACGTCCGCCACAAAACATCTCATGATCGTTGTAATTGACAGGTGTTGGGAAGCCTAAAATATAAGCGGACATTCTGGACACTGGATCTAACATCCGTCCGTGCGCATGTGTCATAGAGAACATAGTGGCAGCCATGATAATACTTGTGGCTAGTAAAATGGAGAGTGTCATCTTCCTATTGGGAACAGACAAATGTTAGTGCAATTGAATTAGTGGTGTCACCTTTGGTTTTTAAATGCAACAATCTCCAATATAAGACAATCGAAACAAAACGACTTCTAAACTAATACAAATGGCGTATTCAGGTCATGTCATAGGGAACGTCTACCGAAACAATTTTTTCATGGTTTAACAATGAAATGTCTGACTCTTAAATTGTATCTTTTACATTAATATTGTAAATATATTCTGATAGACCTTTATATTTTCTTTGATAAAGGAATATTTCTATTATTTCTATTATTGTTATTTTTATTTTCTATGAATTAAATACATAGTTTTAAAACAGACTAAAGGTCGAAAATGAAAGATTATATCATTTGTGATATGTTTGGTCTGAGCCATGCCAAAAATACGTGTCAATGCGACAGTGACCTGTATTGTTCTATAATAGTTTGCTCAGGCCTGGACAGCCTACACCAAGAGGAAGTGCGGCCAGAGTTCTTCATGTGCTCACAAACTCTGCGGCTTTTGTTTGGCACTTGTAGCACTGAAACGACGTTTCCTATTCTATTTTTTTTTATTGTTGACAGAGCATGATTCAAACTCACAGCCTTCTCTTTAGTTAGTGTTAGCCCTCCCTGGTAGACCAAGGAGTCAGCAATGATGTTGCCTGTCACACCTATGTGACTCGGTAACCACAGCATTATTACAAGTGTACCTTAGCATTGGTTTATATTGTGTGAAGCCATGATGACAGTGTCATGGCAAAGCCTGTAGAAAAGTTTTTTTAGTCAGTGACCATAACAATCTGTGTTGCTTCACAGATGTACATAACCTCCGCATCAAAACTACAAACACTAAACCAAATGGTTCAAGAGTTTTAAATGAGTCACAGCTAAGAAACTCAATGTAGCAAAGGTATTGAGTGATATTTATGAAGGATTTGACAAAATGCAAAAATAAACTAGAATCAATCAATTAAATCCAAAAAATATTTGAATAAATCTAGAATAAGAACAATACTAGCAGAATCAAATAAACAACAATAACTAAGCCAACATAACCAATACCGTACATCAAACAAACTAAGCACTAAGATATTTAGTTTGAAGTTTGACTTTTACCTTCTTGTAGAAATTTTTGTTTCACTCAGAAATCTCGTCTCTGTATTCTCAATGGTAATACTGATCAAGTTTGACAGAGGACTTAATACTGGCTGAAAATACTGAACTAAACTCTGGTTTCTCTTAGACTAAAACTAAGCAGACAGCTCAACAACCGTTTCAGCCCAACTTGTCGTGGTATTTATACCATTTCTTGCCTCATTCATTGGGCAAATATTGACATTATAGAGACCAAAAGTTCTGATTTCATAATCATTTCCTTTGGGCTTTTTTTTTTACTTCCGTTCTTACCTTTCGTCCTAGTTTCTTACCTCTTCACCTCTCTCTCTCTTTCTCTCTCTCTCTCTCTCTCTCTCTCTTTTTCTCTCTCTCTCACACCCTTATAGTATCCCACATGTATGTGTGGGTAGCAGCTTCAGAAGAAGAAAGGAAAGGTTTTCTGATATTTTTCCACTTGTAAAGATTGTGAATAGAACTATTGACATTGTTGGTCTGAGTAAAGAACTCAATGGGTAACGTTCAAAAGAAATTGTATTACTCAACAACTTTCGGAACTTATGCACTTCCGCTGTTCATCTTTTTGACTTTTGTCTTTTTTCAGCAACAGAAGAGTGGGAGATAGAGATTTACATAAATGTTGCGTAGATTGAAAGTGATTCATATACAATAATTCCAAGAGGAAATATTACAGAGTAAAGTATTATAATGTCCTACAAGAAACACATCGTAATTGAAAAGAGTGTGGGTGAGGAAATAGAGTGGCTGGGTTTTTTTTTAAGTGTTATAACGGAAACAAATTTTGAGATAAAAAAAATCAGTTACTTAAAGATAAATACGGGTAAGCGTAAGACGTAATTATCTCCCCCTCCGTCACCCACACACACACACACACACACACACATACACACACCTGTAATTAGTAAGACAAAAAAAAACACAAGTTCTTTAAAGTAGAAAATAAAAGAAAGATTGTAACACCAAAAAAATTTTTTTACTATTTCTATCAGTAGTTAGATCTAATGTTCCCCGATGAGTTCATCACTCTGTCTTAAATTCTAAGTACTTGGGAATGGTTAAAGGAAATTTTGAAGCAACAAGGATCTGATCAGTGACGTCTCTTTGTTGGTTAAAAAAACTAGACGGCATCTTTAAATGTATGTATAAGATGTAAACAAAAGGAAGATTACTGATTAAAATAAGTTTGAAAACTCCATAGAGAGTACTCACAACTTTGATGGTATTTTCTAACTCCGGTTTTTTTTAGATACTTCCTGTTTAATGCCCTGGTTTCAATCTGTTTAAAATACTACCTGGTAAAATTGGGCTTTTTTTATTTGTATGCGACGAAAAAAAATTCTTCCTAATTCTTTTAGGGAATTGTAGAGGAATACAAAACTCTCGCTTTGGGCTGTCACGGAAGAAATAGATAGTCTTCTTAATGACAGCAGAAACATTACGTATACATGAAACGTCATTCAAGTCATTGATGACAAGGTTGAATCTGTGAGGCGCGCAATTGGCAAAGGTTGCTTTTGGATATTTTCAGGAATCCTTGCCGGAACACAGTTCCAAATCCTAGCCATCATGGGGCAGCCATCGATACCTTGGGGGAGCAGTTTGTCAGTGTCTAGACTGTCCATAATATATTTGCTGACAATGGCGTTCGGGACAGGCACTTTGAGGTGCGTCTCTCTTAACAACAAGGAAAAAAATCCTATGAAGTCTTCTCGAATGCAACTGCAATGAACAAACCGAACACCCAAAGACACCTGCTGAGTGTCATCAGCTAAATATCCAGCAAATGATTTAATTCATGACGCTTCTGCTCGTCTTTTGTTTTGTTTTTTATTGCTATCATAACACAGCGATGTCCTTGAGAACGCCGGTATGGACAGTATAGAGGGACTTCTTATGATCCGACAGCTACGCTGGGCAGGGCACGTATCCCGTATGGGAGACGAACGTACGCCAAAGGCAGTCTTTTTTGGTGAGCTAAAAGGTGGTCGACGTAACAGAGGCGCCCCACGGAAACGCTTCAAAGACCAGCTTAGGCGTCAACTTTCCTTGGCTGACATAGAAGAGAGCACCTGGCTGCATGCGGCGTCGGAACGAGACAGCTGGAGGTCACTCACGAAGGCCGCGGGATACACATTGAGACCAAAAGAAAATCTGCCGCCGAGGACAAACGCAGACGACGAAAAGAAAATCTAAACCGATCACCTACGGACAATGGTTTTGCTTGCCCTGGATGTGGCAAAATATGTAGGTCACAGCTGGGACTGCACAGCCACGGGAAACACAGCATTCCTCACTAATCTTCGGATTCGAAGACAAGCCTATTATTATTGCTATCAGAGCTGTGTTGATCTAAATCAACGTTTTGACTCTGACGATGGGATGTGAAGAACTTTCTTGTATCTCTTCTATCGTAAACTGGTGGACGTGTTTCCCCTGCTAGTTTATCGAGCAAATCCGTATGACGTAAACTCATTTATCGAGATGACTGCAATCTTCAATCTTATTTAAAGAAACTTTCGAAAGAAAGCTGGCAAGAATTTCTCCTCCAAAGCAAAAATCAAACAATAGTAATCATATTCAAGGACTTAATTAAATACAATTATAACTATAATTGCAAATGAAAACAAATCATCACGACTAACGTCCACTAGAATATTTCACACCCTATAAAATGCAAAGAATTGCAAGTCTATAAGAAAGGTAGATGATCGGACATAAACTCCAGACATTCTAGTTTATTACAATACTTAACTGCGTGATAGAAAGTGTAAAAAAAAATGGCTTTAATTTGGCTAATATTCACAGGGGTGAAAGAACATGGTAGGCAATCAATTCCTGATTTTATAACTGTTCTTCAGTGGAAGCACGATTTATTCATTAGCTTCTTGGATGTTAATTGATTTGATGGTACAAAAAATGGCTATAATTTGGCTACTGACAATCATGCACTCTCAGGCGGGCGCCCATGTTGCTCCCACATTCCACCAAATTGGACAACATACAAGGGAGCGGGGGGTCAACATAATCTCAAAATAGGTTTAAATATAAAATAATTAGTATATATTAATAACATTCGTATACAAATAATGTAAACTTCGACCCCCACCCAGACTGCTTTGAAAGTGGGAAGGATTGCTGACCCTTAGTTTTAAACAAGATAGAAAGGCTTTCTAATTGTTGTAGATCAACCTGTGGATCGCGACCCCCTTGCCAGGGATCGCCTTAGACCACCGAAAATATGGATTGTTTTTGTCTATTCTTCTATTGCTGTGCGTGTGTGGGGAAGGAGGGGTCGGGGCAGTGTGGGGGATTGTAAAAAGTAGTCGCCCGAGCCTAAAAGGTTGAGAACCGCTGTTGCAGATGCACCTCAAAGCGAATAACAAGTAATACTTCGGAGATCAAATATCTTAAATCGTATATATACTTTGCTGACAAATGAACCCAGCCAGGGGCGTAGATAGAAATTTTCAATCGTTTGGGGGCCCGGGGGGCTTGACCTCTTTAGGGGCCCCAGCATTTTGTGGAATATTTAATTTTTATGTAAAAAAAACAGTCATTTGGGGCACCTAAAGTGGGCCCCGGGGATGTTCAAATTCTCCTCCCTCCCCCCACCCAGCCAACAACTAATAATATACTTACGAAATGGTTATATTGACCTATGTATATTCTAATTTAAATATACATGGAATCTACCTCTAACGTAATCTCGTATGACGCAATGTCAATGGTAATATTGATCAAGTTAGTATTATAACATTTATTTATAACACTTCACATCTGGTCAATATATCCACTAACCAACAGTTCATATAATAGTGTCACGTTTTCTTTCAAATGTACTCGTAAAAAAAGGGGGGGATCTTTTTTTATATCGCCATCATTTCTTTG
This sequence comes from Biomphalaria straminea, assembly GCA_021533235.1. Taxonomy (NCBI): domain Eukaryota; kingdom Metazoa; phylum Mollusca; class Gastropoda; family Planorbidae; genus Biomphalaria; species Biomphalaria straminea. The sequence goes on from JADKLZ010079391.1 coordinate 5,872,508, forward strand.
TGATTATCTTCCCTTGTAACTCAAAGGCTTGTAGACATACTGCAGTTCAAGTTTGCCGATGTAATTATTTGTACAGAAGGAATGAGTCACCAGGGAACGTATTTCAAGACACTGTTCCCTTCTAAGGACGTATGCAAGATTTTTAGACTAACATGAATCTTAAAACTATTTCATTTAATTGTTAAATGTTGTTGTTTTTTTTTTTTTGGTTCTTTTTTGATATCTTCAGGGCTATCTTTAGTTTAGTGTTTGTGCATCACTTTGTTACTCAAACTTTGAGGTTGAAAGATTAAGATGTGGAAACTGTTTAGCAGTTAGTCTGGTTATAAACTAAATGTTTAAAAGGGCTGTTTTTTTTTAATCAAAAGAAATACATGGTACATTTGGATACACGTAAATCCACCCTTGAACTTAAAAGTTCATTTTATCTTTCATAATTTCCGTATAAAAAACAAACAAATGCACTCTTAAAACAATCCACTTAAAAAGAAAACAGACCTAAATCTGGTAGAATCTTCATTTTTGTATTGTATAAGATAAGATAAGATAGGATTAACTCTTTTACTGCGTAATTATTTTCAACGTTACGATGAAATTATTCATTTCGCTCAATTGTGTGTTCACTACACTGGTTTGTTTCCAATTCAATAACTTTTTGTTTGTAATCAAGAAATGTTATATTAGGTAAAGAATTATAGGAGAGTGTATGCTCTTTTTATATAACACAAACTAAAGTTTATAGAACCAAAAATTAATTTAAATTAATGGGGTCAAATCGACGTTCCTATCGTCAGTTAGGAGAGAAACATTTTTTAAAAGGTAGTTGACTGCATTGACCCAACATGCTTCTGAAAACTTAAACTCCTGAACACGAAGAGTCTCAATTTCCTTGGTGTTGACATGAGCATTAACTACGCATTAGGAAATGTGTTGAACAGTATTTACATCCCCTTGTACTTTAATCAGCCGTACATTCAAACTTTATCTACATTTGTGTCCACACACACACAATCTCTCACACACACAGACACACACATACAATGGACGGTGAAGCTGCGAACTACTCAACAAACCAAGTGTGACATGTCACAACATTTTGATGTATTCACTATAAAATCTCTTCAATCTTGCTTCCTTTATAACCATCGTCATGGACAACATAGTTGTTTCGATGATGTTGTGATGCAGATGTTCGTAAATAAAGAAATGAAGAGGCAACTAAGGAAAATCCCAGAGAAACTTTTTGCGATGACTAAGAAATGTCAATAATTTTTTTAGTACATTTTTACTTCCTATATGAAGTCTAGTTTGATACTCAATGAAGTAAAGGGTAAACTGCTCGGTTCTGGTGGAGTCTTATACCAAATGCATAATAAAGAACCAGCAGAGTCGGTGCGAATCTATTGAATTACATATACTGTATCATTGTACCCTTTCATTATTTGATTAGTATATTCCGTTGACAACAATTCACGAAGATTGAACTAGATGTTACACCTTCTTCTCTCACACCCCCATCCTTTTTTTGTTCTTTTCAAGGTTCTTACAGTTCCGGATAAACTAAATGTGGTGAAGGAAAACCCAAACCTAAGTGGGAGAACTAGAATACATGCCAACTTTAAAACTGTCAGAAGTTTATTAAGAACACATTGATTCTCACACATTAAAAAAAAACATAGACCTAAATCTAGTTAGAAGTAAGCAATTTTATCCCACTTACAACGTGTTTCAATGTTTTATCTTTCAGTGCATTTATTATTTTATTTGTTTGTTTTACATGTTTCGGATGTTCCTTCAGAGTTGAAGATAGTTACTTCCTAGTCCAAACCTCCCGCAGGACGACGGGGGATGGAAGCGGGCAGGGTTTGAATCCTGGACCATGGATAAATCTGAACGACAGTCCATCGCGCAAACCTCACGATCAGGCAGCCATCCATATTTTGTATTCAGGGGGTCCGGATTTAGACGCGAAAACGCCCAAGCTATTTGAGAAAGCGGGCCAGTTATATGTCCATATATCTCATGTTATTACTGATTATGATACTAGAATATTTAGAGGATTTAGCTTATATACAATTCAGAATTATATAAATTGTGAAACAATAAATCTTTAAAAATATTTTTTTCCAACTAAAATACGATCTTATACAAAGGTGCTGCGCAGTCATAAGTGTAGCTGAGCAACATAGGAAAATACATGGGAATCCCAGTGTTTAGAGTAAAATAAATTAAATATTGCACACTCTATTTCTATTATAACTAATAAAAAAATGATTGCAATTATCAAAATTAATGGGAATTTAATTCAAAAAAATGGATCGATAATACATTTTAATATATTCGGACATTTTTGGAGGGGCCCCGAATCTCTCGTGTTCCCTTAGCTATAACTTGGTTTGCCTTTGCGTACCTCCTGGACTGGTTGTGTCATAGCAATACTTGTGTGTAGATTAAAACTAGCAAACAGCAATAACTGTAATGTTATAATCGCTAGATTTATAAGGATTTACAAGATGATAAATAGTAAAAATTGGAAAATTTACAGGCAGACTGCTAGCCACCCCAATAACAGACCTAGATAACATTAAAGCTATTTTTGTCGGTCTTAAATTACAAGTCAAAGAGAGCACATTCATTCACCACTCCTCCAAAGTATTCAAGTTTGTTCAGTCACTGTTAGCCTATTGTTGTACATCAAACGCTTTGAATGTACTAATACTAAATCTAGAAGACCTCCAACTGTGTTTCTTATTGAGCAGTAAAAATTGTCCACTCGAAGAAGGATTGGCTTCTAATTCAACACAATAACGAATAGAAGAAATACTTAATTGACTCAAATAAAGGAAGGATGGGATAGTTTCTCATCTCTATGTTACCAGGAAGCGGACTTATGAATGACTGAAAAACAGATTTGAAACTCGTTGTTATTCTGAAAGTGTTTTAAATTTTAATCGTCTTTGACATTTTTGTCATCACTTTTCTATGTAACTTGAAATGTGTACTCAAGTTAACCAAATGCTTCTCAATATCTAATATGTAAAAAGAAAGTAAGGCGTATGCATGTATGTCCCGCATAGAAATCAAAACCGTTCGACTAATCTTGCTAAAACTTGATTAAATGTTCCTTAGATCATGGCGGGGACAGTAGTGTATGTTTAATGCTTCTACCACTACCGGATGGACCAAAAAAATAGGCTAAAGGAACGTAATTGTTTCTATACAATCACAACTTTTAAACAAGGAAAATGTTCACATTCTCTTATTGATTCGTGAAAAAAAAATAGAAAACAAAATGTAAAGGGAACATTCTTCATGTTTGACATAGATCTCAATTCAATCAAACCAGTAAATCAGTAATACCAAAACTAAGACCCTCTGGTCGCGAGTCATATCTAGCTAGTTTATATTATTTTCATTTAATACGTATTGTATAGATTAAGGTATTCACAAAGCAATGTCAGCACGTAAAGGTTCTCTCTCTCTCTCTCTCTCTCTCTCTCTCTGTATATATATATATATATATATATATATATATGTATATATATATATATGCATATGAAACTGCTTTGAAAGATTTTTGTGATAGTAAACGTTCATATGGTCCTTCAAAATTGAAGATTAGTTCTTGACCATAGACATAAATAAATATATACTGGCCAATAAGAGAGTTTTTTGTAGTGAAAATTTGTGAATTGCAATTGTGTGTACATTGGTGCACAGCTTCTTTACGCATATCTCTTCCCTTCATTACCTTCATTGCACCATAAGTTTCTGCGAGTATCTGTTTCTAAGGTGCGATTTGTTGAGTGGGTTGATGGTGACTGCTTTGTTGACGGTGCTATGTTTTTGGTGTTTGTTTTCCCCAGTTTTGGGGACGCAGGCTTGGACTCTGGGGTAGTCATGCCTGAGTAACAGTATGTTGTATGGCCCGTGCATCCATCGCCCTAGGCTGTAGTCTTTTATTTGTGATTGAATTATGGCACCGAGACTAAGGTGCGCTATATGAATTTTAATTGATTATATGTAGATATCAACTTGTGTGTTATGTCAATTATGATTACTAGCTGTCAAACCCGCATTCATCGAACTGTTATATTTCATATCATTCATTAAACTGTTAACTTTAAAAAATTGTTGTTCAGCTGATATAAGTTGGCAATGTTCAGTTGAATGACTTATAGCCGGCATTTACTTGTTCATGCCGTTGCACTATGTTTAGCTTAAACTGTTCAGTGAGAGGGAAAGCCCGGACCCACAAGTCATCCCCTGTGTGAGCCTGAAAAGCCCCTCCCTGACATGTACTTTATTTTATGTCTAAAAATTTTGTTTAATCTCTAAGACTGAAGATCATGCAATTTTTAAAAGTTTTCATAATTCGGAAATCCGAATACAATAAATATACATATTTTCAAGTTACATAAAGCTACTTCCTTTTTCCAGTCTATATTTATTTTTATCTATATTCTTCACACAACCTCCTGAACATTAGTTCTTGACTCAACCTCCAGCAGATTAGTTCTTAGCCTCCTGCAGATTAGTTCTTGACCCAACCTCATGCAGATTAATTATTGACTCAACCTACTGCAGATTAGTTCTTGACTCAACCTCCTACGGAGGCGCTGTGGCTGAGCGGTAAAGCGCTTGGCTTCCGAACTGGAGTCTGGGGTTCGAATCCTGGTGAAGACTGGGATTTTTAAATTCGGAATCTTCTGGCGTCTCAGAGCCCACCCAGCTCTAATGTGTAACTGACATTAATTGGGGAAAAATAAAGGCGGTTGGTCGTTGTGCTGGCCACATAACATCATCGTTAACCGTAGGCCACATAATCAGATGATCTTTACATCATTTGCCTCATCTGAAAGAGTAACTTTACTTACTTGTACAACCTCCTGCAGATTAACTATTGACTCAAACTTCTACAGATTAGGTCTTGACTCAACTTCCTGCGGA
>JADKLZ010079391.1:5893539-5908694 GCA_021533235.1 Biomphalaria straminea
AAAAAAAAATAAAGTTGACCAACTCTATTACAACTATACTATTTTATGGATCTAGGCCATAGCTTCTTGATGAGACAAGATAAATAGGTCACACATGCGCACAGATGACAATGACTAGGTCTAGAGGCTAGGTCTAAATAAGTTCTCATTCAAGAAAACATATTTTTTTACTTTTACACACAAACACACATATAAGTGACTATTCATTTCAGTATTTAAAGAAAATTAATCTTCAAATTTGAATTAAAAAAAACTTTTTGTACATAAAATCGTTCGCTCTAAATGTAAAACGCTTTGATCGACTTTTGACATACTTTTCGGTAACTTACGGCACTATTAGGCCTACATCTACATGTGTCGCGCAGTGGTACAAATGAAATGAACGTCATAGGTCATAATATCTCGCATTATAAATGTATATTATTAAAGTAATAAACTATTTACATAATACAATTTACTTTTTATTGTATTTTTTTATAACATTTAAGCCTTCAACTACCGATTCGGTTTAACTTTAAGTCTTTATTTTAATTTACTTTTTTTTCTTTCAGATTTACTTACTTATGCGCATTTAGACCTGATAACAACGCGCTTATTTTATCTAGATCTAGGTCACATCTAGGAAGCTAATGTGTCACACAAGTTTTTATTTATTGACTACATTGCTGTGACATTCAAATTGTTAGGATTCAAGAGCTATACAAAATTAAACTCACAATATTACATAAACAATTACATTCAAGCGTTTGATTTGCTTTTAAAATATAGACTAGATCTATTGTATTGTTGTTGTTTTTTTTGTTGCCTACACGGCTAACACAATATTCACCAAGGCAACGCGTATTGAGGTCACAAACATTCAGCTCTAAATAAAATAAAAACATTGTTGGCTTTTGACGAATAAATGAGTTATTTTTGGATTTAAATCATTGAGAGTTCAATATTTTACTCTCTTAAATTTACGGTTGAATTACAGTCCATTCATTTCATATTTTAATCAAATTAACATTGAATTTTGTTTTCTAAAACATTTTTTACATGAATGCAACTATACCTAATATCGCGTAAAATAAGGTCAAGTTTCTATTTATAGCTTTATTCATGATTTCTATTTTAACGTGAATCTCTCGCATTCGCTTTACTTTAAACATTATTATTTTCTTTAATTGTTTCTAATGCACAATATCACTGACTACATCAGCAATACGCAAATTAAGACCCGCGGGCAGCGGGTAATATCTGTCTAGTATATATATATATATATATATATATATATATATATATATTTATACTAGCCATATATTACCCGCGTCTTGCGGATCTTAATTTGCGTATCACTGAGGGTGTTTGGAAACATTTAAAAGAAATTATTTATTATAATACTACTAGCTTAATTTTACCCGGCTTTGCTCGGGTTTTTCTTTCTACAAATAGCATACATTATGTCCCTTTGAATAATCAATTTTTTTCGCCCCAGGTGTAATTTTTCCAATACATCTTTTTTTTGGTGGCATAATGAATCTAAAAAAAATAAAAGTAAAAAGTTGAATAGGTGACGTTTTATTGCATAACCTGTTAACACAAAGAGTTTTCTCAATACCCATTTTATTTTTTACCAGTCCAAAAGGTAGGCTACAACGTTTGGAGAAACCACATATGTTTCAAATAATAATAATAAAGATAAGATAAGATAATTTTTATTGATCCAATTTAATGGAAATTCATTTTGATTACAATTGACAACCTCAGCGTAACTACTGTACAAAAAACAATATTGATGAAAAATTCGAACAACATTAACATACGAAACACATACACATTCACAACCAGCGCTTTATGAATTTGACTTCTATGTACTTCTCGATGTCAACAGCTGATCTCATTATAAAAAGCAATGATAAACCTTTTTTTTTCAGACGGAAATATACACAATTTAGCAATAATAGCATAATACATTCACATGATGGCCCGTGTCTTTCCATAGCCGAGTAGGCCTAATTTTGTAGATTAATAGCTTATGGTAGATTCTTACTATCCCAGTGAGAAAATTGTCACATGCAGACGATGTTTAGTAAAAGTTTATATTCATTGCTAATTTCCCAAAGATATCTGCACATTTTTCCCTTTTTCCTATACAAAAATGTATAATAGTTGAACGTTATATTTCTTTCGAGAGAGACAGATCCATGTAATAGCTTGTGATCAAATTAGTCAATCACAATGACTAAAACACTTTTGAGTTTGTGTTGACGTAGATCAACACGCTAACGTAAAGCCATTAACTTTGATAAAAAGTAGATATCTCACTCTCTCTATAAATTTACATATGTTTCTTTTATTCAACTATTTAAGCTATATGAAGTAGGCCTAATAAGTGGCCTTATTGTTCCTACCAATAGTAGTTTAAATGTTTTACTGAAGAATATTGTAGATCTACAATCAGTAAAGATATTGAGCTCGCTGTCTTGTTTATTTACGTTTTATAAATTATTGAATACACTCACGTCTGAAACTGAAAAGTTATCTTTAGAAATATAAGAGTTCAAGCCTCCAAATGAGAAGAAAGTAGTTTATTATATCTAGGTCATCAATGAAATGAAAGCTTTTAGATCTAATTTTAAAATAGTTATTGTTAATTAAAAGTATAGTCATGTATATAAGAGAGTAGTCTATATTGAATTCTCATTAATTTAAATTTAAAAATAACGCAAAATAGAGCTTAATTATTCAATTTATTGTTCAAAGGTCAACATCTGTTTTTATTTTTGTGTAGCTATGTAAGTTCATGACCCCTTGACGCGTCTCCTTGGTGACCTCAATACGCGTTGCGTACACTGTTGGGCGTGTTAGCCGTGTAGGCGACAAAAAAAAACAACAATACAATAGATCTAGCCTATATTTTAAAAGCAAATCATACGCGTGAATGTAATTGTTTATGTAATATTGTTAGTTTAATTTTGTATAGCTCTTGAATCCTAACAATTTGAATGCCACAGCAATCTAGTCAATAAATAAAAACTTGTGTGACACATTAGCATCTAAGATTTGACCTAGATCTAGATACAATAACGGTGTTATCAGGTCTAAATGCGCATAAGTAAGTAAATCTGAAAGAAAAAAAAAAGAAATTAAAAATAAAGATTTAAAATTAAACCAAATCGGTAGTTGTAGGTTTAAATGTTATGAAAAAATACAATAAAAAGTAAATTGTATTATGTATATAGTTTATTACTTAAATAATATGCATTTATAATGCGCGATATTATAATTATGACCTATGACGTTCATTTCATTTGTACCACTGCGCGACACATGTAGATCTAGACATGGCTTTTGACCTAGTTTTTGTTAGATACAATAGTCTAATAGAGTTGGTCAACTTTATTTTTTTTGAGGGTCTTAAGTTTGTTTTAGGACTACAATACATACACTACGGCCTAAGTTGGTACCCAAGGAACATTTCTGCCAAGTTTAATGAAAATTGGTCACGCGGTTTTGATTTCCATTCGATACATACATACATACATACATACATACGCTAAACATTCAACTTTATATATTAGATAAGGAAAGCAAATTCGTGAATGTAAGAATAGTATGAATGAAGCTATCATAATAGGTAATCGACCTATATCCTTTTTTTATATAAAAAACATTTGCATGTAGGCCTACATATATTTGATTAAAATATGATGTGAATGGACTTTATTTTGTATGTTCATGTTTTAAAGTATAAAGTTGATCTAATATCTTTGAATTATATTGTAGAATTAGAGATAGGCCCTACATCTAGAGTTAGACATAGACTTCGATAGATTTTCGTTCTGCGCGTGCGTGTAATCTTTGCACATTGTTAGAAAGTTAGTTTAGTTTATTGGGATTGCGCACTTTTATGTACTGACAGTGAACGCATATTTTATAATGACGACACAGACTGTAGGGTTAGAGTTTCAGATTGACGTATAGAAAATCAGTTACTGGTAGACACTTGAGTGGAACACATCGTTATTAGTGACTGACTGGACTGTGGCCCATCCTGTATGTAAATAAATCGTTTTTGTTCAAGTTTACCTTGGCGTCCACTTAGTTATTGGAGTCTATGCTCCTGTTTAGTACCTTGTTATAATTGTAACGTGTACATGCTGTTATGTTATAGTTAGAGAGTATTAGTTTAGTTAGTTAGATATATTTTGTGTATAGTTTTTAGCGACGGTAAAAGTAGTGACGTAGAGAGACAGACCAATGACGCAGTAGACTTAGGGCGACAAGAAGGATAAACATGGCGATCTTCTTATAGTAGAATTAGGAACTAATAGATTAATGAGATAAGTAAATGAACGACGTAGACTGTGTCCTGTTGAGTCATGATTAAATTGTTGAAGCTACTAGCCTGTGTTCTTGAGTATATTTAGCATTCTCTGTTTGTGTGTCCAAGAACTCGCGGATCATTATAAGACTAAAGACAACCATCTACAAACACCACAACAGAGATTTGGCGACCCCGAGGCCTGAGTCAAGAAGAACGCCGTAATGAAACAGAAACTAAGGTCAGAAGAAACTTTTGTTGAAATTTGTTATTTGATAATACATTCGTCGCCTACTTGATTATCACGTCTACTAGAATTGATTGAGATTTACTTCAGTTGACTGCACGTTTAGCAGACGTTTGGCCGTTACAGCCCGAAGTGAGCCGGAAAGTTTTTGGCCGTTGAACCAGAGAAGAGTACTGTTCTGGATTCACTGGATCTACACACGAGTGATGGTACACCCTACTACCACACTGCGTGATCGTCTGTTCAACCTGTGAGGTTGAGTATCTTATTCGTTGAGAGAAAGTTGGACTGTCATTTTTTTTGTACTTCTCTTGAGTGAGACAGCACCATCAGCTTGTCTCCGTTTGACTTCAGCATACTGTTGTTCCTGACCTGAAGATAGAAGCCAGCACCTACAGATATCAACGCAAGTGAAGCATTGAGCTGTTGTTGAGAACTTAAACTTTGTCGCCGTCAAGATTGTTTTGTGTCGTCGCAGACTACAGTTGCAGAACTATTTTCATCATATATCTCACCATATCCGTGAGATCGTTTTCATCGGAGACTACGCTGTACCAGAGACATTATCGATGGAGTACTATTGCATGATTATTTCGTCGTCATCATTGAAGCAGACGCCTTAGAAGAGATTCGTCGTTGAGGACATTGAACTGTTACTGTCGGATTATCTGCACTATTGCCGCCCAGTCGTCGAAGAGGAACCTGAAACGTTACTGCCTGCACCGAAGAACCGTAGAACCGTGGAACTGGAAGTTTGACTGCACCGATATTGTCACCCTCAGAGAACGTTACTCTGTTTGGTGATTGCAACACTTTGCCCGGAGTTAATCTACACTTGAGCAGTTAACCGAAGCCTTACAGATTGCCAGGACGGAGGAGCCTGAACTGACCTCTGACCTTTGTGTGATACTTGTTGGCCGAAGGGAATTTCAATATAAAAGATATGTTTGTTTTTCCTTCTGTTAGTCTGTTTAAAATAGATTCTATAGGACTCAGTGGCCACTTGCTAGTTTATTGCTACCAGGTTAAATCAGGGTGAACGGAGAAATGTTATGTTATAGTTAGAGAGTATTAGTTTAGTTAGTTAGATATATTTTGTGTATAGTTTTTAGCGACGGTAAAAGTAGTGACGTAGAGAGACAGACTAATGACGTAGTAGACTTAGAGCGACAAGAAGGATAAACATGGCGATCTTCTTATAGTAGAATTAGGAACGAATAGATTAATGAGATAAGTAAATGAACGACGTAGACTGTGTCCTGTTGAGTCATGATTAAATTGTTGAAGCTACTAGCCTGTGTTCTTGAGTATATTTAGCATTCTCTGTTGGTGTGTCCAAGAACTCGCGGATCATTATAAGACTAAAGACAACCATCTACAAACACCACAACAATGCTTCGTTCGCATTGTTATGTTGGAGGGTTCAGATCACTACACCAATATATGAGATAAACTGCGCAGTGGTTTTCAAATCAGGGAGCTCTCCATATAGTTTTCTTTCTATTGGGGTGTTTTGGTGCCAGTGTCAGGGCCTCTTGGTAAAGAGCGCAGTGTTGGAGGACGTGGTCGGCATTCTCTGTTGACACTTCACATGGGCAGATGTCACTGGTTCCAATTTTGAGCTTCCGGTACATGTGTTGTCGCATTCTGTTGTGTCCGGTCCTAAGTCGAAAGATAAGACGTTGATCTTATCGGGATAGCTTATAGTAAGCATCATCTTTCTTGTGATTTGGATGTGAGCTAGTCCATTTCTCATTTATTTTATTTACAATTAATTTCTTCATTTCTTCTGGGTAGAGTGCAGAGTTTATTTGTAAGTTAGTTCTCCCACTCTTGGCGAGTGTGTCAGCCTTCTCATTTCCTTCTAGCTGGTACCCATTGAATAACTCGTTTGCTGTTGTTGTTGAGTTTTGTAAGTGCTGTTCTGAGGTTTTTAATATAAGAGAAATCGGAGTTTTGCAAGCTTAGGAGGGTTGTTTTCGCATCGGTTAGTAAGACAATCTGTGTGGGGAACTTGGATGATTTGCTAGCATGGTAGCAGCTAGTGTTAGTGCTTCCCTTTCTGCTCTGTGGCTGTCAGAGAGTTCTCCAGTTGCAATGGATTTTCTAGTTTTTCTCCATCTGGCCTTTCGATAAGAATTCCAGATCCTCCATGCTTCAAGAACTCGCATCTGCAATTCATCTTACAAGGTACGCACGCAATTAGTCAACTAGATCATTTTAGAAATACTTCAAGTACATCTGATCTACACATGCGTCCGTTACAACATGCGTGACATTTTCTGTCTTCTTTAATGAAAGAATGAACGAAACAATTCATCTATACCAGGGGTGGGCAAAACTAAATAAAGCATTGTAAATATCTATAGAAATTATTGAAACTTTTTATTCTTATCACTTGTAAAATGGCTAAAGAAACATTGTCTCTAATCGTTTTTCTAAAGGTTTAAAAAAACTAAGATTATATTTAATAGCAATACTATATGAATTTAGTAAAAGACGTAAGCCCTGTCCAGTATTTATTCAATGATATGGAGAACTGCGTTGAAATAGTTGGGTTGGCTTGTACAAGATGGCAAGGGTAACAACTGATAGAGCTTTGACTGAGAAAAAACAACCTTTTTTATAAAATAAAGAAAATATCCCAACCATAAAATAGTAACTGGAAAGTTTATACAAAGCTACACTGAATTCTCAGAAAGTTTAGGTAGCCTCAATAGTAATCTATATCATGCTAATACATTGTCCCTTGGCATAGTCAAAGTATGCGGCTGCGAAGATCCATGGATAATTGGAAATCATAGGCGAAGTAAATTTGGTGGCTCGCACAGGAACCACAGCTTGAAATTACAGAAAAGGAATAGCGAAACTTGTACTCATTGTTATTGTTCGAAGTACACTATGTCTTTAATAAATTGCAAAATTTTAGTTTTTTTCCTTTATTTGCTACATTCTTAGTTTATTCGGGGCCACCAAATTCACTTCGCCTATGGCTTCCAATTATCCAAGGCAGGTCCCTACCGGCTGTTCCGAAAAGTATGTGAAGATTTGGAATTAAAACATTCTGATGTTCGGTAACACAGTTATATTCACTGGTAAATCTCTAGATCAATATGGAATCTAAAGGAAGAAATTGTTAGGTTCCTTGATGGACATTGACTAATATTTCTAATAAAGAGTTGAAGAAAGACCTCATGGCTTCATGCTTATCATCGGAAGCATTGTAATTTGTTGTTTGCAGATGACATGTATGTGCATCTTAAATCTTTTAAAACAAATCATCAAAACCGCTTGACCAATCTTGATAAAACTTAGCAGAAATGTTCCTTGGGTACTAACTTAGTGTCACATACGCAATTCTAGGTTTATTTATGTATTTCATTATTTAGTAAGGCCACTTATCAAAACCTAGAATCTGGGTTTTTTACTATTCGGGTTTAACCGGGATCCATTTATAGCTTGTCTGGAGACTTGTAGAATTCAAATCTATTGGTTAGTTTGAATAAAAAGACATTTTGAAAGGAGGCGCGTTTACAAAGGCGCCCAAGTGAGTCCGGGCTTAGAATCTGTCTAGATGAGTCGCATGGTTAGATCTAATATGTTTATTTAAGAAAAAGTATGTCTTTGTGGACTCAGAAGTTTTATAAATATTATTTGTACATAGCTGTACTTATGTTGAGTTTAAATAAAAGTTCCAGTGTTTCTTTATCAAGGCATTTATTCAGTTGAATCCTGGATCGTCATTGTTCAATATTATTATATTACAAAAATACAATCCCCGGCGGCACAAGACTTCTCTCCTAACAGCTAGTGACATCTAATAACACCACAAGAACAGATCGTGACATCTAGCTTTAAAGAGAGGGATTGTGACACTTAGACGTAGTGTATGTATTGTAGCCCTAAAACAAACTTAAGATGCTAAAAAAAAAGGTGACCAACTCTATGAACGCTATATTATTTTATGGATCTAGGCTTTGTTTACAATGCTGACATGAGAAAAGATCGAAAGGATTTTAGATCTAGATCTAATTTTAAGAACTACACTTTGCACAGATATTTTTTGTTTAATTTAATACATGAACATTGATTTCATTATATAATAAAATTAACCTTTGAATTTGTGTTTCAAAAGTATTTTTTACATAAATTCTTTCCATATATCTGCGGATTCAGACGTCCTGATGAACTATAATCCCATTTATTTAACAAATCGGGTAAACCCGTTTCAATTGTACGTTATATCATATTCAGCTATCACTCCTTTCTTTTTAGCGGCCCCCGTAAGGGGAAAAGCAGCTATTAGGTTTGTGTAAAATGTCCGTCTGTCCGTCTGTCACACTCAGGGCGCCAAAACGAGAAGAGATACGATAAATATTTTTTCACCATTAAATGCGGCTTGAAAAGTTTAGGTGCAACGGCTACTTTTAGTTTCCTAAAAGCAAACCGTTTAATTTATAAAATTAATTATGCAAGCGATTTTTAATAACAAAACACCAATTCTAAAACAATTACGTAAATGTAAGGGAGGAAATGTTACTATAAGAAATGCTCTCAGCATGTAGATATCACGCACATTTTAAGCGGCCCCCGTAAGGGGAAAAGCCGCTATTAGGTTTGTGCAAAATGTCCGTCTGTCGGTCTGTCAGACTCAGAGCGCCAAAACTAGAAGAGATACGAAAAATATTATTTACCATGAAATGCGGCTTGAAAAGTTTAGGTGCAACGGCTACTTTTAGTTTTCTAAAAGCAAACCGTTTAATTTATACAATTAATTATGATAGCGATTTTTTAATAACAAAACACCAATTCTAAAACAATTACGTAAATGTAAGGAAGGAAATGTTACTATAAGAAATGCTCTGGACATTTAGTTATCACGCATATTTTTTTTAATGAACTCTTAGAAGCGGCTTTCGTGTACTAGCTGTAAAGCCCGGAAATGACATGATTCTAAACTAATTTCTTAAATTTTTTTAAAAAATCAGATTTAAAAAAAAATGTTTAGTGCCCCCATTAGAATGAAAGAAGCATATTTTTTGTGCGTTTCGTCTGTTGGTTGGTCTGTCCGTCACGGTTAGAAAAAAAAACACTAAAGGCTTTTGAAAATATGACTTAACTTTTACTGTTCTTTCAGAAATATTGCGATAGTTTAAGGATGGGAGCATACAGGAATATAGCCAGGGACCAACGATAACTCCGAACTAAAGTCTAGTGCCCAAACATCAAGATAAGGCAGGTTTATACCCCGCTCGCCATCCTCCGTTGTCCAGCGAGAAGTTAATTATTTTCAACTTAGAAGGAACATCCGAAACATCTTGCGAATAGGCGGATCTGACAGGGATCCGACTCTGACGGGGGCCGCCTCTGAGTTTGTGTATCACACAAACTCTCTTTGTAATCTTATTTAATAGATATGAATGTATCGGCTTCGGGTAAACCCATTTTCGCAAAACTACTTTTATTTTTGTAGCGAAAGAGAAAAACTTGAAAGGATCATTCGCTAATTTTAACATAGATCTAAGTACAATCCACTAGATTAGTGAACACAAACTAAGGCCCGCAGGCCGCGAGTATGGTCATGGGTATAAAGTATACCAGGAAATCTGAACTTGTATATAGGTCATTATTTTATGTAAGAATGCTTTTGAAGGTTATTTTTTTAATTATGCAAATTGTAGTTGTTAAAATAAGATCTAGACACTTTCGATCTTGTCTCATGTAAACATGGCCTAGAAACACGGTTTCAAAAGGCCAGAAGGGACCCTATATAAAGAGAGGAGGTGTCACAGTCAAGATGGTTCAAAAAGGGTTCACGAAAGAAGGTCCACCACAGCCAGGTTCAATGCAGTTCGGTTGGCTACAGCAAAGTTCAGTGGTGTGGAACATTACGACGGTTCAATGCGGAGTACTGTCCAATACAGATGAGACGGCTGGCTTCTTGATCTTGGTCTGTGATCGAGTCCGACACATCGAGCCCAAGTGTTTGAAGTCAGTCCTGAAGTGTTAACCCAGTGCAAGCACGAGACGAGACGGAGAGACCAGTGCAAGAGTTGATACGTCGGTACGGTGTTAACGAAGAACTATTTGTACAGTCTTTGTTACGTGTTGCCAATTGTACAATATTGGCTGTTATTTATTGGACATTAAACCTTTACGTTATTTTGGAGCCCTGAGTTGTCTAGTTATTTAAGTTGGTCGTGTATTGTGCAGTTTGCAGAGAGTCTGGATAGTGAGATTCGTAACACTAAGAACATTCGTAAGAAGAAGAAAAGAAAAATCTTTCTTATCCGTAAGGAAATTAATCTTATAATTTGTGCATTCACCAAATAAAACATTATAACTATAAAAACAAAAAAATGTACATTCACAGCAGATTCGCTCATTATTCACAGGTGAAAAGTTTATATCAGATTGTTTCTATTGAATGATTTGATTGTCAGAGAAACGAAAGAGTGTTTGTGTCTGTCTTTACTATCGGTGTCTTGTGTCTGATCTACACGAATATATATTTTTTTTTTTTGCAAATGACTTTACCAGCAGCATTTATGATTCTAAGGATTATATGTATATATGTATAATTAACCTAGCAAAAAATAAATAAAAAGAATGAAAGAAATACTAAACATTAACAGACTAACAGACAGACAGATAGGTAAATTAAGAGGTAAAAAAATAGTAACAAGGCAAAAAATTAGAAAATTTGATATATGTGTTTACACTTATACAAAAACTTTAATTAAAGAAATATAAATATATTAAGCTTACAATGAGCACATTGAGCCACACTGTCATCTGTAATATAAAATGTATATATATTAGATTGGTAATAACAATTCTTTTTTTTTTGATTTTATTGCTTACATAAAAGAACCCATAAATTTTTCATATTTGACATATTTTAAATTTAATTTTCCTGCCAAGACATATCAAAATCTCATTATCGATAATAGGTTATTTTAATTAATGTATTAAAAAACATAAAATCGTTAAATAACTGTTGGAAATACCTTATTTACCATATTTACATTTTATATTTTTTCAAAACATTAAAAAAAATATCGGTAATAGGTTGTCGTGTTTGTTTGTTTTGAAAACATATTGATGGCGGATGAGTTTAGGAAATCGCTTACTTGGCATATTATCATTAAATTTATTGACCGAAATGCTAAAAAATCTCATCATGTAAAATAGATTTTTTTTATTTAAAAATATAAGCAATAAATGACTGTTTGAAATTATTTTTTTAACATATTTAGGCCTACATTTGATTTTTTAGCAGAAAAAAAAAATCGAAAAAATTTATTAGCTTTTCCACTCCTAACTGACGTTGATTTGTCCCCTTTAAATTAAATAAGTGTTTGATTTTATAAACTTAAATTTGTGTTATATAAAAAGAGCATGCATTCTTCTATAATTATATACCTAATATAACATTTCCTAATTACATAATAAAACGTTATTAAAGTTTAAACAGGGAGTTGAAACACATATCATTAATATGAATAATTCCATGGGAACGTGGAAAATAAGGAGAGAAAGAATTAGTGATAATAGGCTAAACGCGCATGCATGTAGAACTTGTAGATATAGAATCTACAATGTTTTTAATTAGTTAATACAGCTAGATCTAGTCCAAAAAAATCTAGATTAGCCCTAAATCTAGCAATCAGATCTAATAGAAGGTAGATTGATGAATACAGAAATGATACTTAGATAACACCATATTGACCATAACTACATCACGTCACTGTCGTGTCTCTTACGTGTTTAAAATTTAATCTTAGAGTTAGACTCATGCATGTGTATTTAGCAAGCGATTTGTCATCAATATTTAATTTAAAAAAATATATTTAAAAAATCAGCCTATTATCAATAATATTATTTTTCGATTTTTTTTTTACTAAACAAAAAATGGTCACTAAGATATTTAGATCTTGTCAAGAATGCCTATGTTATACTTTACATATTTAATCTTAAAATGACGAGACCAATATGATCAGGATCATTAGATCTAACCCAATCTAGTGTTGTAGTGCACATTAAACTGCTATATCCAATCTGTTTCTTACTTTTTTTTTAAGAAACACTGCTCTAATTGCAATGTAGAAAAACTTTGTGTTTTTCTCTTTTCTATATCTACACGTATCGATGTATCTATTCATACATAGTTAGGATTTCCTGGGCGTTAGGGTTAGGGTTTGGATAATAATCGCCCCTACCCACTTAAAAAAAAAGTCTAAAAAATCTCTTTATCAATAATATGTTTTAAATTTGTAATTAAGTTAAAACCAACGCCAAAAAGAAACTTTGAAATGTTATTACTTTGGGCAATCGAACCTAATCATGTCTTCAATATTCCTTGCTAATAGCTGGATCCTTTGGGGGTCGCCTTTGAGTTATTATGCTATTGCTTACACAAACTCTCATCGTATTATTGTTATGCACTTCACTACGGCCATAAATTTATAGATTAAATCTAATCTATGATCCTGTAAACTTGCTTACTACAGACCAGTTGCATACTGTTATAATCTTTTTAAATTAAATTTAAACAGCAAAATAAATCTAGAACAAGGAAGATTCTAAAATATATTTTTTTAAAGTGTAATTGTATCAATTAGTTTCAATCAGCCACATAAATAACATGTAATGGATCTAGACTAACAACAAAATATCGGTGCGATTAAAAATCTTCTACCATATTTTGTTTCTTTAGCGCACTTTCACATGCTTCTAGCCTTTTCAGTGTGCTATGATTCTATCATTTATCTAGACCAGATTGAGAAAAGAGAGGGTATATAGAATAAATATTTTCTGAAAGTTAACGTGAAGGCTTTTAAAATGTATTTTGTACAAAAAAAGGTTGCATGACTTGAATTTGAATTCGAGGCTCAATCATACTCAAGCCAATACACTAACCTCTGTGCCAGCGAAGTGCTATGAAAATAGGTTTCAGAGCTATATATTGATAGTCGCAAACATTTTAGCGACGTCTTAATTCACTATACAAAATATAAAGGGGACTAATTCAACTTATTCAAGTTTAATTTTTATTTCCTTCTTCGATACCAAACAAAAACTATTACCAATTAATATTAACTTCTTTGCAATTTTTTAAAAAGTAATCCTTTTTTTCTTTGGCATTTATAAGAAAATCTGAGAACGAGTGTGGGAGAAAAAAACGTGTTCAAAATTTGTACCAGACAGACAAACAGACAGACAGAGTTGATAGAAGCTTTGTAATAATTAATATTACATTTAGGTAATCCATAGTCTATGTTGTTGAGAACTGAAAACGAAAAAAAAAAGATTGTTTTACATGTTTGCTTTAAATATATAATCTCATAATGTAGCTATGTAATAAGAAAGGTGAATGTTTACAAAGTTTACATCTACCTTTCCACAAACAGACTTCTAAAACACAGAATGCAAGACAGGGATGGCTGGTCCAACTTGTGCCTAAAAAAAATTTATATATAATTCAAATATATAATCGCATATATGTCAAGTATTGTCATTGAAATCCTATGCATATAACTGATGGTATTAAAAAGCATATATATCAGACTGGAGACGAAAGTTAGTATGTTGTTATTGTATACAAATTTGTTAATATAATAATTACCTAGAAGAGCAATGACAAGGGATAGTACTCTGTGTAAAAATTTATTTTCATCGATATGACGAGCTAAAAAAAAAAGGTTTTAGTTATTCATTTCAAATGTAAAAGCTAAATAAAAGATATGTAAACTAGCGCAAATGAAATATTGAAAATAAGGTATATAGAAAGTAAGCTAGATCAATTTACAAGTAATAAATTGGACCCTTTACAATTTGCTTACCAAAAGGGTAACTTAGTAAATTATGCTATTCTAAATATTTATATTGAAATATTTATATGTTTTTTTATTGATTTTTCATCAGCTTTCAAGACAATACAACTTCATTTACTCATTGAAAAAATGAAAGCATTGAAGATTAGTCCATATATTATTCTATCATAATTCTATGGGCTAATGAATTTTTGACCCAGAGACCTCAGAGGGTTAGGGTAAACAATGTTATATCAAATGCACGCATAGTTAACACAGGGGCGCCCCAGGGGGCTGTGACATCGCCATTATGGTTCATTTTGTACACCAATGATTTTCAATCCCATAGGGCAGCTGTTTCAGGCAAACATCCTTACAAAATCTTATAAGATTCTAGAAATAAAAAATCACCCTTTGGGTCAGGATTTTGTTATTTTACCATCACAAAAGAAATACAAGACACCACTAGCAAAGATAAACAGACACTAAAGACTCTTTTGTTCCTCTGGCAATCAGATCATTAAATAGAACCAATCTAATGTAAACTTTTCATATGTAAATTGTGAGTGAGTCTGGTGTGAATGTACATTTTTAGCGGCCCCCGAAAGGGGAAAAGACGCTATTAGTTTTGTGTGGCCTGTCTGTCCGTCTGTCTGTCTGTCTGTCTGTCTGTCCGTCTGTCCGTCCGTCCCGTTTAGTGCTCAGAAAGTAGAAGAGAAAATGAAAATCTGACATCACGATAATATAGAGCATTCAAAGTTCTGATGCAACGGCTACTTTTTTTTTT
>JADKLZ010079391.1:5908794-5921200 GCA_021533235.1 Biomphalaria straminea
ATCCCATGGCGTACGCACCACGGTGTGAATGGACCCAATCCGCACTATTTCATTCACAAAATAGCATAGACATAAATAAATATAGACCGGAAAAAGGAAGTAACTTCCTGTAACTTGAAAACACATGTATATATATCTACTATTGAATTATGATTTCTAAATTATGAAAAAAAAAAAATTGCATGATCCTCAGTCTTAGAGATTAAACACAATTTAAAGACATAGATTCTAGACATAAAATGAAGTACAATGCACAAATATTTGTTTCATAAAACTCTCTCTTATGAATTTGTGTAGTGAATGGAAGGGAGGTTAAAAAAGTGGAAGCCGGAAGAGATTATAGGCCTATTGTGTCGTAAGACTCTTGAAACTAATCTAGATCGACATTTAATAATTTCCGGAGATTTCCAGGACTTTTTCGTAGGCCAATATTTAATAACATTTCATGAGATTTCCAGGGGCTTCTGGTAAATCAAGTCCAAGAGGCCACGGGAAATCTGTTATATGCTATAAAATGGTTTAATTTAATAATTTATACACCTAAAAATTAGCACGGGTCCATAGACATAAATAAATATAGACTGGAAAAAGGAATAGGTCCAATGAAAGTGCGGGACCCACTGCGGTCGCATATTTTCAGTGCTTAAGGCCTGCCCTGGAAAATAGCGGCGTATGCTATGCCGCCGGTCGTCAAGAGGCCGCGGGAAATCTGTTATATGTTATAAAATGGTTCAATAATTTAATAATTTATACACCTAAAATGTAGCACGGGTCCAAAGAAAGTGCGGGACCCACTGTGGTCGCATATGTTGCAGTGCCTAAGGCCTGCCCTGGAAAATAGCGGCGTATGCTATGCCGCAGGTCGACTAGTAAATAAATAAATGCAATATGCTAACGAATAAAAAGATGTACAATTGTGACAAAAATAAATTTCGCCCACTTATGGTATCACTCGGTAAAAGGCATTTAATTTATTTTAGTATTCCATTTTATTCACGTAAATTTGGCACACATACAACAAAAAGCACTATTACCACCTCCCCCCCCATACCTCTCGCCAGACTTCGACGTCATCTTGGGCTTTCTTAAGCTAACACTTGTCTAGTCAAGCTATCAACAAAGGCCACTTGTCGCTAATCTGCCCTTGACCGGGGATAATTCAAACATTCAACTATGTTTAGCCCGACTATCATATCTCCACGTTGGGCCCATCCTGTGTGAATTATTCCTTGGTTTACGATATCTTCGGCTTTATCTTTGTTCAAAGAGATGACTCGCGCCACCACAGGTCGTGCCCCTCCCAAGGTTGATCCCTAACCTATTGTGCACTCTGACCACGCGACAGGATGTGCGTAATAGCTAGCCCATACAATTTCCTGTCTACCCTAGCCCTTTTAACTAGACTTAGCTAATAGTTTTATTCTCATTCTGAGGAGCTGAGAGGAAGGATTCACATCTCTGTTTGAGCTTTACATTTATTCATCCTTATATAATTCTTTACTTGCATTCGGTGCTTTTATTACAGGCTACATCTACTGGAAGCCTTATCTTCGTAACGCTGATACCAGTCTGCTGACACCAGATCTGAAGATACCAGCCTTACCAACTACAGACAAGAAGAGTCCGATCAACAATCGCTAGCTAGAGAATCGTCACTGCAGCTACGTATCGTTGGACTGTCCCGTGCGCTAGGATCAATCACGCCAGCC
The DNA here is from genome assembly GCA_021533235.1 of Biomphalaria straminea. Classification (NCBI taxonomy): domain Eukaryota; kingdom Metazoa; phylum Mollusca; class Gastropoda; family Planorbidae; genus Biomphalaria; species Biomphalaria straminea. The sequence continues at coordinate 5,910,504 of JADKLZ010079391.1, forward strand.
CACCCACAGACAACGTCAGCATAAGCCACACCAATCTCGTCAGATCAGCATAGGACTTACAGCTAAGCAACCAGCCTAATGACACTCAGACCACTTGGTTCTCATATCTCATGATGATAGTCACCTTTTTATGTAAATAATTAGATCCCAATTTAACCCTGTACAGCATTTCACCTTTTACTTATTTTTCCTTTTTATCATTAAACTGTACATATATTTTACATATATATATAGCTCCTCCTTCGTGTTCGAAGATGAGCACATTTCTCACTTCCTATGGACTCGAAGATGGCTGTGTAGTCCAATCTTCGCTTTGAAAAGCCGGCCGCAAATGTGACATGGGTGAGTTTTGTCAGTTGCAGGTGGGCCTGCTTTTTCTCTCAGCTTTCTGTTGTTTCGGCGCTCTATCGCACTGGCCACTCTACTTGCTTCAAAACTTGAGACTCCGAGACTCACAGCTTCTCGCCATGCGGAACGATCTTGAGCTAGTGCTTCCCAGCCATGAATGTCGATACCGCATTCCTTGAGAGATCTCTTAAGGGTGTCTTTGTAGCGCTTGTATTGGCCGCCTTGAGAGCGCTTTCCAGTGCGTAGCTCTCCATACAGAAGTCTCTTGGGAAGGCGATTTTCTGGCATGCGGACTACATGACCCGCCCATCGTAGTTGGGACCTTTTTACTGTCGCATTGATACTGTGCATGTTGGACAGCTTTAAGATTTCTGTGTCTGGTATGTGGTCAGACCAACGCACCTTATGGATACTCCTTAGACAGCGTAGGTGGAAGGAGTTTAGCTTTTTGGTGTGGCGGGAGTACAAGGTCCATGACTCTGATGCGTATAGGAGTGACGGGAGAACTACAGCACTGTAGACTTTCAGTTTTGTGGTTAAACTGAGTCCTCTCCTTTGCCACACTTGCTCTTGAAGTCTGCCAAATGCAGCACTGGCACGAGCAATACGGAAGTCAACCTCATCATCTAGGTTGGCGCTTGCTGATATGGTGCTTCCAAGATAGACAAATTTTTTTATGTAAATAATTAGATCCCAATTTAACCCTGTACAGCATTTCACCTTTTACTTATTTTTCCTTTTTATCATTAAACTGTACATATATTTTACATAATAGTATTTGTTGCCTGTATTCATAACGCTGTGCCTGTTAGTTTATGTGCAAGTCAAGGTCCTCAAATTCTATAAACCCCCTAGACACCTAAACGGCCACCATCTTTGACCTACTTGTCACAACACTTACCTTTCGTGTCGGCATAAGTCAAATCGGAAATATTGTTGAGCTAAAGAACAGAAAAAAATATTATATAAGCAATAAGAAAATTGTATTGTGTTGTCAGTAAAATTTAAGTCTTATATATATTACGGGATATTGAAAATGCAATTCCCTCGTGTAGCTTATACATTGTAATTAATGTAGAGTCTTGGTATTTGTGACTTCGTTTTAAAAATGTTTAATATGCGTACCTTAATAAAATAAAATCTCGATCTGCTTCGCTAGAAATTGTGCATATATTGTATGCATGTATGAGAGTGATTGTTTATAAGTGAATCTTCTTTTTGACTTCGTTGAACAGATCTTATAACAGCTTACTCTGCCTATTATTCCTTCTGTCTTTTCGAGTTTAAATTCAAGTCGTACTTTTTTAAAACATAAAACATTTCGTATATTTTGCGCTTTTTAGGAGATTTCTAGAGGCTATTGGTAAATCGACAGGAGAAATCTGTTTTAAGTTATGAAATGGTTTAATTCAATAATTTTTACATCTTGAATTCCTATAAAAGTGCGGGTCCTATGAAAGTGCGGGGCATAGGTTGCAGTGGCCTAAGGCCGGCCCTGCAAAATAGTCTAGTCTATTATAATATCTCTGGTCATGTGCCTGATTGCTTAGACTAGAAAAAGCAAAAGTTGATTCCGGCTAAGTTTAAAAAATGAGAAAGTATTGTATGAGTATTGTTTTATGATGGTACTATTTATCTAATTGCGTGACTTAAAAATTTAAACTTGTGCAATAGTTCAAGCATTCACGCGCTATGCCTTCAATTTGTTACAAGAATAATAGATTATTCATGTTTATTATGTGCCAAGTAGGATATTCCTAAAACGTTATTATGCATGCATTTTAAAAACTATTCCGTATCTGTGGCATTTTATGTCTCGAGAGACGATCTTTTCCCCTTGCAAGCTCTTGTATGACTAAAGAGGCCGATCCTTGATTTACAGCTACGATCACAGTTTGGGCATATGTAGTCACCAGGCGCCGTTGCATTTTCACCCTTCTTTCTGCTTCTGTTGTGTATGGCATCTGCAATCAAAGACCCCTCCTTTATGCTCTTTCTCCACGTGGATCTATCCAGTGCGACCTCTTCCCAGTTGCTGGTGTCGATCTTAAAGAGCTTCATGTCCCGCTTGCATACATCTGTGTAACGTAAGAATAGGCGACTAGCGGCTCTTCTGCCTTCTATTAGATCGCCATACAGAATATCATGTGGGAGTCGACCTACTGGCATTCTACGAACGTGGCCAAGCCAGCCAAGGCGTCTACTGCTGATAACACAACGGATGTCCTGGCAACCAGCTTTTCGTAGCACTTTCTCATTAGTTGTTTTATCTGGCCACCTTTTGGAAGACATTCAGCTTTTTTTCCTGCCATGATTAGGTTGACCTTGTGTCACTTCCGTATAGCATAGTGCTTATCACACAGGTCCAATAGACTAAGGCTTTAGTATTGTTAGTTAGAAAGATGTTGTCCCACACTCATTTCTGCATACGTGACATGGTGCCCATTCCTTTGGCTATCCTGTTGTTAATGTCTTTATCAAGTAGAGCATTGTTGGATATGAATCATATGATGGGGCCAAGATAGCAAACGTAATCAACAATTTCAAGTGGTTGGCCATTAATGGTTACACGAGGCGCAGTATTTGTGCTTTGAACTAGTATAGTCTTGTGTTGACTAATATCTAAGCCAAACGTCTGGCAAGAAGTACCAGGGTCTGAGTAGCAACAATAGCTGCATCATCAGAGTAGAGAAGTTCCCTGATAATATCTTCCTAACTTTGATTTTTGCTTGTCTGGTTATTGATATTAACACTTTCGAATATACACATCTTTCTGAGCAACTGAGTATGAGTGAACTGCAAGGGCAACCTCCATTTTGTGTATAATATAATCTCCATTTATTCTATGGTTTTTTCAGTGTTCTTAATTTATAGCTTTTACACTGTTTTTTTTTTCTTATAATTTGAATCAGCCATAACAACTTTGCTTAATTAATTATAGTTATTGAATCGACTTTTTTTTTCTTTTAATAATATTCATAAAAAATTCTAATTTTTCTTTCTTTTTCTCTAGTTTTTTTTTTTAAATATACTTTTAATTACCATTTTAACTGCTAACTTACTTTGATTAAAAGCTGTTCAGCTGACTTTCGTTCTATTGGATTAGCCTTGAATATGTCTTCTAGGATGTCACTGAGTTCTTCAGAAATTGTGTTTGGCCAAGTAGGTGGCTTACCTGAGCCAACTACATATAGCACTGCATGTACTTCCTCTATCTCCGCATAAGGAACACTGCCAGTAATCATTTCAACTATAGTACATCCTACACTCCTGCCAATCAAAATAGCATGATAATGTGTTCACAACATTGATTTAGTGTGTTATTGTATACAGTGGCGTAACAGCAATAGAGCGAAGGTGTTCAGTGAAACCAGGTCCATGACCAATAGGGGCTCACAAGGGCACTTTTAAAAAAATCCAAACAATTGGTATCAAATTCTCGCAAAATTATTCTTTTGGGACATTCGTTGTGTTATAAGCGGCAGTACATCAAAGGAATGACGTTTTTAATAACCTTCTGATGCAAACATGATGATTTGATTTGATTTTCATATACCTATCGTATGGAGTGGGCCCACCATTATGTTTTTGAACCCGGGTCATGAGCACCTTGCTTCGCCACTGTATTAAGTATCTTTCGTCAGTTCTTGTATTCTTGTAGCCATAGACATAAATAAATATAGAATGGTAATGTGATTTTATTTTCATTTGGGAAGCGTCAAATATGTTTTATGTATTACATCTATGTAATATAGATATGGCGGCAATTGAGCTTTAAATTCTAGGACGTACATTGCAGTATACATATAACTATGATCTTTAGTTTTGAAAAGTACAAAAAAACAAACAACTATAAATACTTTTACTTTTATATTGCTCATAACTGCTGTATAACTCGTACAAACCTATGTTTGCCCAAATGTTTCCAATAATAATTTGTTCTTCATCGTCCAGTCTATATATATTATATGTTTATGGTTTTAGCTTAATAAACCCTTGTTTTAGGCTACTCTACATTCTACAGTGGTCCTTTAATTCTTATTACATAATGAATCGGATTTTCAATATCTGTTCTTGCTTATAAGATCTAAACGGTAGGGACGGACGGACACAGACCACATAAAACTAATGGCGACTATTTCCCTTTCGGGGGCGTTTAAAAAGAAATACATTTTAATTTGGATAGAAAATGAGAAAATGACTATCTTTAATAAACTAGATGTCTTTGGGTATTTCCGCATTTGTTCAAGATTTGAATAAATTAATGATCAGGAACATTTTGCGCATCGGCTTCTATTATGGTCTATGACTCTATATAGATCTAAAGGCCTATTGTTGAAATATTACAAGGTGTATAGCTCTATACATTCACTTAACCAGGATTCTTTCTCGATGGGAAATGGGGGTGGGGTAAAATAATGCATTGTTTTTTAATGTAACATTTATTAGTTATTTAGAGAAAAGCAATCGCTCCATAGGTTGTATATAGGAGGTATAGTCTTTTTAACAAGTAGAGAGGGGGATGAAGAGAGGTAAAACGTTCCTTTTGTTTAAATCTAACATTCATTAGTTACTAAGAGCAAACTAATCGCTCTATATTAGTCTATATGATGTACTAGCCGGATATGACTGGCGGCCAGAGGGCCTCAGAATGGGTATTACTAATCTAGTGAATTGGATTTAAATCTATGTCAAACTTAGCTAATGTTTATTTCATGTTTTTCTCTTTCGCTAGGAAAACAAAAGTAGTTTTGCGAAAATAGGTTTAACTGTTAAGCCGATACATTCATATCAAACATAAAATCACTAGCGGATCCAGAACTTACGAAAGGGGGGGGGCCCCATTTTTATCAAAACCATAACCCTAACGCCCATTAAACTATAACCCTATGAGTAAACGCTTAGCCCCGACGCCAAGAGTTTTATTGCACTCTCACTGCAAAAACGCTTTCTCCTGAAATTAATATGTCATTATTCATCCTATTCAAAAAGTCAGGTCAAATTAATTAATAACGTTACTTGAGGGTAAGAGCCGATCCTGAAGTGTGACTGACAATCGAGGCACAAGTGACGTTAGTATATCTGTATTAGGCGAATTTATCATAATATTATCTTCATGTTAAGCAAGACCTCTTATAGTAGGCCTGTTTGGTCAGCTTTGGTCAATAAATAGAACGATGGTTAAAAGCTTACAAATATCTAATTTTAATGAACCTTTTAAAAATAATGTTTTCATTGAAAAATATTCTAATATGAATTTACTACATTGCAAATACAACCGATTTGTATCTTGAAAAGATAAGATACATAGATTTAGATTTACGATTTGATGATCGTCTAGAAAGTAAGTATTAAAAAAATAATATCTTGAAATATGCTAATTTATAAGTGATACATTTTGTAGGCCTATAGTATGTAACTTAGTTTTGTTACAGAACTGTATAATAATAATTATGATAAATTCATGTGCAATTACATATACATTTTCTCCATATTTGAGTATTCTTTTTTCTATTCACAATATTTTAGACCATTCAAAGTTCTGATGCAACGGATTTCTGAAAGCGAAAAATCTAATTTTTTAAAATCAAGTATGCAAGCAATTTTTTCATAAAAAATATACCACTTTTTACAATTATTCACTATTATTAGTAACAAACACGGGAGGCTATTTAGTAAGGGAGATGTCTAATTACCATATTTAACACATTTTCCTAGAAATTCGACAGTTGCCTGATATCGTTGGGAAAATAATGATTAGCTCGTTGGCCACAAGGGGAATTTTTTTTGCGCATTGTCTCTTCTATTGAATATTAAGGAGAATCATAAGAATTTTATATAGTATAAAATTTTATGTAGTAGGGAATAGGTCGGGGTAAATAAAAAGTTATTTTAAAATTATTTTTTTATTAAGATTAAATAATCGCTCTGTAAGATGTATAAAAATTGTATTGCCTTTTTTAGAGAAAGTTTTTTTTTTAATTTTATTGTTTGCTTTACAAAAGACGTACTAACGTGTTTGCTTCAGCAAAGCCTAGAATGTAATACATTTCTTTCTATAATAATGTTTTTAGAATAATGACAAATCACAGGATTTGCTAATAAAACAATGAAAAAGAGTGTTACCAAATGTCAGCTTTGAAGTCATAATCTTTGTTTTTTGTATAAGGGTTATATACTTCTGGGGCTATCCATCGGTTAGTTCCGACCTCCAGTGTAATGCCCGCAGTTGTTTTTTCAACTATTTTAGAAATTCCGAAGTCTGTTAGTCGTAAGTGTTCCTCGTTCTCTAAAAGTATGTTTGCACCTTTCAGAGAGAAAAAGTCATCTCTTTGATTTTAAAATTAATATAAAATTTAAAAATTTGTAATGAAGAATTTAATAATAGAAATTAATCGTCATTGTTATTATCAAATTAACCGAAGTGTCAATTTATTTTTAGTAAATTTGAAAAGTTACCTTTTATATCTCTGTGTATGATTCGTCTTTCATGTAGATACCTTAATCCTTCTAGAATCTGTTTGGCGTAGGCAATACATTGTATTTCATTAAGTTGCCCTCTGTTTATGTAATACTGGTAAAGTGATCCCTGGGGTAGTATAAAATAAGTTCGTGTCGCTTGTGTGTTATATAATTTTCTATATTTGCAAATGGCTAAAAAAGAAATGAACTTTGGACAAATGAACTCGAATAATGATTTCCCCTTACAGAAGTTCAACACTATGATTTTTTTTTTGTACCAAGCTCCTGCTTTCCATAAAGACAAACCTTTGGAAGTTATTTATTCTATTCTTAATGCACATTTATTTTTATCTTTTGGTAAGCAAACTAATAAATCTACTTGACTTTAAAATTTGGCATTAAACTAATAAATAAAGTTCGAAAAAAGCTTACAGGGAGAGGCTTACTTTATTTATACCGTGGGAAATTACTTTACAAATATTGGACATTTGCCTACTAATGCTTGACTCTTGTCTACATTTTCGAAACAAAAAAAATAAATGGAAAATGCGATAATTTTTTTTTTCACTTTTGGAAATGTTAAAATTTAGAAAATATTTAGTTCTTACTGCTCAATAATTTGTAATTAAAGAAGTTTTTTGTGTCTGTTCAGATTATTTCATGAAATTCTAAATATATTTCAAGCTGATGTGTTTCTGTGTTTTCATTTTAAAACGTGCAGCACACTCGACCATTGTAACATTGAGACTCGACTTTGTTCTACACAGCCTTCAACTTAGAACAGTGTTTTTCTAAAACTGGGGGCACGATGCCCTAGAGTGCCAAAGAGCAATGTCTTGACGAACGGAGAGCGGGGGTTTGAGGTCAATTACTTTACATTTCAAGGGACACAAAAAGTATTCTCATTTAAATTATAAAGCCAAGTTTAAAGTATTTCAAATTTTTATCAAAAATTTGAATATTGTAAATATAAGACACAGATTTGTCTTCTAAGTAGGACCTTTAAAAACAGTTTTCGAAACAGTCTGCAGCAATATAAATACAAAACTTTTGAAATAAGACATGAGATGCTATTCCACGAAAAGACGACTTTTTACAATACTTTTACAATAATTGTATTAAAGCCCAACCTTTCACGAACCTGGAACTTCGAACCTAGACGCGTATCTCATTAACGGTTCTAATGATTTTCCTAGAAATTAAATAGTCGATGTATATCACTGAGAAAAGAATGACTAGCTTGTTGACCAAACTGGGAAAGCTCGAGTTTAATATTTTAATTTGTCTAATTAAAAAAAAAAGAAATTTTAATTTGGCTACAGAACTAATTTTAAATCTACATCCAGCATCAGTTTTGAAAGGAATATCGCGCTCTTAGAATATTGTATTTGGGAATTTTCGAATGTAAGGCTTTATTGATTCAAGACTTTAATAAATTAATGTTCTGGAAAGGTCTAGATCTAAACGCTTATCACTGGAATATTAAAACTGTACTGGATCTATACATTCACTTAATTAGGATTATTTCTTGGGGAGGAGGCGACGGGGTAAAAAAATATTTTTTGAATTTAACATTAATTAATTTTTAAAGAAAAACAATACTTCAAAAAGGAAGTACTGTCTCTTGGAAGAATTTCAGTCTGCATATAGGAAGTGCCGTAGCACAGAGACAGCAGTGGTCAGGGTACTAAACGACTTACTTCACAATTCCGACATAGGCCACATATCAATTCTTTCCATGCTGGACTTGTCCGCAGCTTTTGATACGCTTGACCATGAAATTATGATGGCCAGATTCTCTGCCACTTTTGGTTTAGCAGGAATCGTCCTAATGTGGCTTGGATCCTACCTGACTGAACGCACCCAGAGTGTCGTTGTAAATGGGACAGAATCAACAAGCTTACTCTTGAAGTACGGGGTACCCCAAGGATCAGTTCTAGGCCCAGTACTTTCACTATGTATACATATCCACTCAGCGGTGTCATACGGCCAACAGGCATCTTATACCACTTTTTTGCCGATGACTCACAGTTATACGATTCCTCAGTACCCTCAGAGGTGTCGCATCTGGCAGAAAAAATCAGTGGCACCGTTGCAAGGGTGAGCGATTGGATGGTTGAGAATAAGCTGAAGATGAATGAAGACAAGACAGAAATAATTAAGATTGGCACTCGGAACAACGTCTCTAAAGTCGAGAGCACAGATTCTCTTTTTATCACGAACTGCCAGGTTTCTTATGTCCATGTAGTGCGGAATCTTGGAGTTTTCTTTGACTCAACACTATCTTTCGACCCACACATAAGACAGCTCTGCAAGGGTCTTTATCTGCAGCTGCGCAGATTAGGCCAGATATGACCATATCTAACAACGGAGTCTACAAAAACTCTAGCTGTGGCATTCATACTCTCCCGCCTTGACTATTGCAACGCCGTACTAGCAGGTATACCCGATGACAAAATAGCCAAGCTGCAACGTATTCAGAACAACGCCGCACGAATAGTTCTTAAAAAGACAAGACGAGATTCTGCTACTACGCTCTTGCGCGCGCTCCATTGGCTTCCCGTAAAAGCAAGAATCGAGTACAAGGTCGCCACACTTTGTCATCAGTGTATATACAACAATGAGATGCCCTTGTACCTTAGCGAACTGATTACTCCATATGTTCCACAGAGAGCCCTACGCTCAATGGACTCAACGCTTTTAGTGGTGCCACGTTTCTCCCTAAAAAGCTACGGTCTGCGGGCTTTTTCAGTTCACGGACCAAAGGTTTGGAACTCACTCCCAATCGATTTGAGACAGACAACATGCTTCACCACTTTTAAGAAAAACATTAAGACCTATTTGTTTAGAACTTATTTAGATTAGTTTGTTATGTCATATGTTTGTGTTTGTAATGTTTTTACAGCGCCTTGAGCCTACATTTTTGTTTGTTAACAGCGCTTTATAAATAAAATTATTATTATTAAATTATTATTAAGGAGCATCTATTGATTAAAAACCATTAGGATGACATCAAAAGAAGAGAAAAAATATGAAAAAAAAACATTTCTGAGTATTTTCACATTAATTAATTCAATTACTGATTTCATGTATCCAAAGAATAAAGAGGCTACTGTATCAGTTAATGTATTCCCATAAAACGGTACAATCCGTTCATGTTCTTTAAGAATCAATAGTATTTCTGTTTCTCGTCGAAATTCTCTCTGTGGAAGAAAAAAAAACAGATCACAGTAGTTGGCCCTATGTGTACATTTTTAGTTTTTTCATCCATCAAGGTATTAGTATGGATGTTTAATCTTCAGATCCTTGCATGCATTTTAATCTAGGTAGAAGTATTGGTTCATAATTTAAATAGCTCTACTTTAACCATAGTCTTGAATGATCACTAGATATCGATTGTGTTTTCTTGATACCAATGTTTAAACTTAGATCTTAAAATTGTCGAAATTGTTGACTCGCGTTTTACTTTCAGTGACTAGTGTTTAATCTATTAATCAGTTTACATTAATCATACCTAATCAGTTTACATTAATCATACCAAGGTCTTCTCCTTTTTGCGTGCTGTGGGAGAGATGGGTATGTCTTTGACTACATACAGTTCATCACATGGTTTGGTTTTATCTATCATCAAATAAACTTTTCCGAAACCGCCTTGACCTAGGAGCCTTCCTCGTTCCCAGACTTTTGGTAAATTATCAGAGAAACAATTATCTGGAAAACGAAAAATTGAATGAAAGTTTTCTCCTAGCTTTAAAATATTAATTAAATTAGACAAAATATTTTTTTTTGACCATGCGACAAGGTGAATATTCTTCAATGCGGCGAAAACAATGCCGTCTTTAATATATAAAGCACAAACAAAGGCGTATGTATGTATGTATGTATGT
>JADKLZ010079391.1:5921300-5957853 GCA_021533235.1 Biomphalaria straminea
AAAGGTCCCTTTTTAATAGGATGAATTATGAGCTGTGGATGTCAGGAAAATGCGCTTCTGCAGTGAAGAATGCAAGAAAACGCATTTGGTGTCGGGGCTCTCCCCCAGACCCCCTAGCTGTCAAGAGAAAGACCTCAACATGGCTTTTTTTGTTACAAAATAATATAATAATAAATATATACTGTACGCGCGTTTATGCTTAGGGTTAAGGTTTACTGGGCGTTAGGGTTTGAAAAAAAAATCGCACCTCTTCAAAGTTCTGGATCCGCTAGACGTTACTCCAAAAAAGATGAATACGTCCTACGCGCCATGAAATTCAGTCATGCATATTAACCAATGACTTAAATTCTGCCAAGTCACTGGTTTTCCTGGCTAGCTCAAGCAATCCATTTCATGCTCTATAGCGCTAGGGTAGAAGGAGCTTTTGTACAAATTTGTCCTAGCATAAGCTACGAGGAATGTGCCTTTTTCATTGTGTCTTTCTGAGTATTTTATTAAATTTTGTTTTTGAATTTGAAGATTATGGTTCAGTGTTTTAAGTATAATTGCTACTTTACTTTTGAGTCTTCTGTCCTGAAGGCTTTCTAAATTTAGTGATTTTACTAAAGGTGTTACTCTAGTCAAATGTGAATATTGATTTGTTATGAAGCTCACTGCTCTATTTTGTGTCTGTTCTAGTTTCTTAATGTCTTTAAGTAAAGGTACCGATACATACAAACTACTGAATTTCTTTGTCACAAAATACTTGTCATATGGGGGGGGGGTAGGGAAAGGGGCCCATCAACACATTCTTGAACCCGGGCCCACGGGTACCTTGCTACGCCACTGGTCTTGGTTGCTTGGGTTCTTGTTTTAGATCTTGGCTTATAGATTTCGTCTAAGCCTAAGGTTCTTTGCATAGTGTCCGGTTGCAAGTCTGAGGGTACAGATTCCAGACTGTGGGGTTCTTTGTTAGACCTATTGAAGTTCTAAGAAGAGTGATGTTATGAACTGCTCAGCTGTTTGTTGTTATGAACTCTGATGCTGACTGTTGGTGGCATCGTAATTGAAGGACAGATCTATATGTGTGTTGAGGAGTATTAGATCTATAAATTATTCAAGGTGATTACATTATATCACTTTATATTTTTATTATTGTATGTTTGTATAGCATATTATTTCCACTTATTTGATTATCATTATCATTGATTCAAACACCATTTCATTGTACATATTTCACTAGAATAAATTCTTTAATTTTATTTAAATCATCATACACATTGTTTATTATTTTATATATATAATTGAATGTGTATGGTGTGACTGTCGGGCTGAACTTGGGCCTAAAATTATTACAAGTTACCTAGACACGTTTGCACATACATAAACACATTAATACTTGATAGTAATTCAACAAAGACCTGACAGTTATTTGGGGGCTCGTCGTAGGAACTTTTACAAGTGTTTTTTGGTTTATTACCCATTTGCCAGAGTATTGGGGCTCATTTTGAACGTTGCCACATTTATGATACTATTTTTATACTTGTTAAAGTATATTTTCAGCTACTACCTACGGGTTGTCTCACAGTACCTCGTAACTAAGGATAGAAATTATGTATTTTATCTAATATTGTATTGGTGTCATTGAAGCATAAAAATAAGGACAAACTTGTATCTTATATTTTAAATATTTTTTTTTACATGTACTAATAACATATATTTTGTTACATGTATATTTCAACTGAGTTGGTGGACAAACTGGAGTGAATTTGTGCATGACATTTTTCAAGTTGTCCTGGTTTACCGGCTGTATTTAGTCATCACTACTTTGTCTTCTTGGTGTTGAGGCTACATCTACCTTTGCAGGGGAAAGCACATCTAGGTGTATTTTCTTTATTGTCATAACTATCGCTTGTGCTCTAATTGATTGTTCTGATTTTGAAATTTTTATTGTGAGGAAATATTGAGAATGGAGACTAGGTTTTCCATTAATACACAGTTAATATCAGAAGGACAGGCATTAGGTTACACAGGTGCTGAGCTTCAGACATATGTTAGGGAACAGAAAGAGGAGTATGTTAAGGCGGAACAGGCAAGATTGGAAAGGGAGGAACGTATACAGAAGGAGGAGGAACGCAGAAAGAAGGAGGAGCATGAACGTTGGAAAGAAAGAGAGGCCATGGAGAAGGAGAAGGATGAAAGAAAGGCGAAGCAGAGGCAGGATGAATTGGAATAGGCAAGACTGCAGAAGGACTGTAAGGCTGAACAGAAGGAAGGTGAATTTAAGGTGCATAGACACATCATAGACAAATTGGACAAAAGTTTTCAAAATATGAAAGAAGATGATGATCTAATTGGTTTTCTAACGTTGTTTGAGGCGGTGGCAACAAGATGTTATATAGATAGGAAAAACTGGTCATTGCTTTTGTACTATAAATTAACTTCGAAATTAAGGAACTTTATGCTACAAGATGAGTTATTCAAGCAGGAGGACTACGATGCGGTAAAGGTGATCTTGATGAGGCAAGCTGGCATAAATGGGGAAACATGTAGGAAGAAATTCCATCAGGTCAGGCCTAAAGAAAACGATTTCAGAGGATACATATCAGACTTGAGAAGGGCGTTGGATAATTGGATAAAGATGGCATAAGTGAAAGAAACAGTAGAGGACATGAAGAATTTAATTATAAAAGACAGGTTGTTAGAAAGTGTGTCGGGAGAGGTGTATCGACAGCTAATACTGAATAAGCGGGATAGTATTGAGGATATGTTAGAAATGGTTGAAGGTTTCAAGACAGCTGATACAGCTAAATCACTGACTAAGGATGTTAGTGAGAAGAAAGTAATCAAGTGTTTCAAATGTCATAAAGTAGGTCACAAGTCAAATGAATGCTATATGGCCGAAGTTGAGACAAAACCAGGGCAGGTAACTTATACACATCAAAGACCAAGACAAGTATCATACACAACTAATGTAATGCGTGGTGGATACAGGAGACAATTTGATCACGGAGGTAGCAGAATGTATGGAGGAAATTGGAGAGGAGCGAGGAATGATACAACACATGGATATTATGGTGGAGGCAACAACATTAAGTATTATTCTGGTGTCAAAGACAACAAAGAGAACAACACAGAAAAGTCAAACAAAGGTCAAGAAACGTATCCACAGAGGTGACTAAATTGTTCTCGAAATGTACAAAGTTGTTGTCATACTGATTTAACCAATGAAATTGAATATTTTACACCATGTAAAAATGAAACAATGTTTATTGTTGATAAAAAGTTGAGAAAAAAATCAGTGGGAAGATTAAAATTTGATGAAGGCTTTTTGAACAACAGAAAAGTATCAATCCTACGTGATTCGGGATCCAGTGTAATATGTGCTAGAAGTTCACTAATTCAAGATAAGGACAGAATTCCAGGCAGTTATAAACTAAAATTAATTGATGGTACGATTAGGGAGTACCCGTTAGCATGTGTCAATATCAAGTCAGATTATATTACAGGGAGATATATTGTAACTTGTTTCGAGGATCCAGTTGCTGATGTAATAATAGGAAATACACAAGAAGATCAACATTGTGAACATAGTGGTGCTGCTGTTACACGAGGGATGAAGCAGAAAGAAAATGATGCTGATATTGACAAAGGTTCTGAAATTATTCAAGACTGTTATAAGTTATTTGGTTCATGTGACGAATTTTTGCGAGATCAAGTGAGTGATACAACATTAAAGGAATTGTGGAATCGACAGAAGGAAAGAAGTATAGATAATAAGAAAAATGGTAGTGTTAGATTTAAGTTGGTTGATAGGTTATTGTATCGCATATTTAAAAGTGCATTAGGTCAGGAGGAGAAACAACTTGTAGTGCCGATATCAAAAAGGGAAGTAATTCTAAAAACAGCACACGAAAGTATTTTGGCAGGTCATTTATCGGTGAGGAAAACAAAATCAAGAATTTACCAATACTTCTTTTGGCCAGGACTAGATACAGATGTTAAGAATTTTATTAGAAGTTGTGATATATGTCAGCGCTGTAGAACTCCAAGGAGAAGTGATAGAGTTGAACTTGGAAATATGAATATAGTAACAACACCATTTTACAAAGTGGCAATAGATATTGTTGGTCCACTAGAAGTTACTGAGAACAAGAACAGATTTATTTTGACACTAGTTGACATTGCTACAAGATGGCCAGAGGCAATACCTTTAAGAAACATAACAACTGAAACTGTAATTGAGGCGTTGAATACTATTTTCAGTAGAATTGGTCTACCGCATGAAATACTAAGTGACAATGGAGGTCAGTTTACTGCTGATTTATACAAGGAGGTCTGTAATTTCTACAATGTAAAGATATTACATTCAACAATATTCCACCCCGCTTCGAATGGGATTGTAGAACGATTTAATTCATAACTGAAGAGTTTCTTAAGAAAGGTAGCTCAAGAAAGTCCAAAAGATTGGGACAGAAAAGTAAGCGCTGCATTGTTTGCCTATAGAGAGGTTCCAAATGAAACTACGGGAGTGTCGCCGTTTCAAATGGTCTATGGTAGACAAATGAGAGGACCATTAGCTATTCTCAAACAAGTATTTGTGAACAAAGAGGAGGAAGAGGAATACAGAAATGTATACTCGTATTTGATGGACTTGAAACAGAGGTTAGTTCGTGTAACTTCAATTGCCAACAGCAATAGTTATGTTAAGAAACAGAAGTACAAGATGCAGTATGATAGATACTCCACAATGAGAAAGATTGATGAAGGTGATTGTGTATTAGTACTTAAACCTCAACGTGAGAATAAGTTATCTGTTTATTGGCAAGGTCCATTTCAAGTCATCAAGAAAGTATCAAGATTTAATTTTCTGGTGAAAAAGGGAGATAAACTGAAATTGTATCACATTAATAGATTGATGAAATATCATAGTAGAAGTAATGTTGATAGAAATGAAAATATTGCAGATATGGAAAATGAGAATAATATATTGTCTGCTAATATGGTATCAGTGGTGGATGATGAGGATGAATTGGAAGAAGAAATGAAAGGTGAAGACATGTTACCAAGTACTCCGACATTGGAAATCAACAATAAGGAACAGATGAATGAAAACATTTTGTCGCAGGCGAAGATCAACCCAAATTTAAACTGCAACCAAAGAAATGAAATTATGAAGACATTGGATGAATTCAAAGATATCATATTTGACATACCGGGTAAAGCAAATGTGGAAGAATTTAAAATAAAACTGCTGGGCACTAAGCCTGTAGCATTAAAGCCATATACTGTACCAATGTATATGAAGGATAAATTACAAGAGGAAATTGACAGTATGCTGAAGTTGGGTATCATAGGACCTACAGATTCGTCATACGCTGCTCCTGTTGTGATTATTAAGAAACGTGATGGTACTTTACGCCCATGTGTTGATTACCGCAAATTGAACAATATTACACAAATACCAGCTGAATTGATTCCAGATCAAGAAGAGTTATTCAATAAACTCTACAAGGCTAAGTATTTTACTTTGGTTGATTTAACTAAAGGGTATTGGCAAATACCTATAAAAGAAGAATGTAAGGAGTATACAGCTTTTAGAGTCCTAGGGGAACATTATATGTTTCATTACCTTCCATTTGGTTTAAGTGGTGCTCCTAATCATTTCAATAGAGTATTGAAAAGTATATTAAAGGATAATGAGAATGTCTTATTCTATTTTGACGATATTTGTATATTTAGTGAGAGTTGGGATACTCATGTTAATGATGTGCACAATGTTTTCAGTGTATTAAAAAGTCATGGATTTACTTTAAAACCATCAAAATTAGAGGTTGGTTTTTCAAATATTAAATTCCTGGGGCATAATGTGGGTCATGGAGAAGTTAAACCAGATAGTAGAAATGTACAGAAGATATTAGAGTTTAAACCACCCAGTACAAAGAAAGAAGTGGGGTCCTTAATTGGGTTGGTCAATTATTACTCTAAATTTATACCTGGTTATTCAGACTTGGTATTTCCATTCACAGAGTTATTGAAAAAAGGGAAATCTGTAAGAATTGATTGGAGTAACGAGTGTGTTGTGGCACTGAGGAGAATACAAACTTATTTGTGTGATTATCCTATTCTAAGATTGCCTGATCCTTCTCTTCAATTCTTTTTAAAGACAGATGCGTCAGATAAGGGCATTTCAGGTATACTTAGTCAGATGAGAGATGGTGTGTTACATCCAGTGAAATTTGTGAGTCGGAAGTTGTTGTCACGTGAACAGAGGTACTCTATCCTTGAGAGGGAAGGCTTGGCCATTGTATGGTCGATCAAAAAGCTAGATCGGTATTTGGCAGGAGTGAAATTTCATCTCCAGACAGATAATAAGGCATTATCATTTATAAGATATAGTACATATTCTAATAAAAGAATAAGTAGATGGTGTTTAGCACTACAAAACTATTGTTTTGATACTGTACATTTGAAAGGAGAGCAAAATGTCTTTGCTGATGTATGCTCAAGACTTGTGTAATTTTAGTTAAAATAAGAAACTATGTACCAATGTTATATTAATTTTGATATTGATCAACTTTGATAATGTAACTATGTAGCATGATGAAAACAGTTGTAACTTTAACTGTTAAATTTTTAAGACAAACATTTTTTTGTCTATTGAAATGTATATTGAAGAACTTTTGTGTCATTGAGATGATCATTGGTGATTAGTTTTGGTGATTTCACTGTTGTTTTTATCTGTGTGAGTTTGAAGTCTTCTATTGTGATATATATTTGGCATTATTTTTGCAGTTGTCTTGATCTTGGTGAAGTTTTATTTCTGGAGAATTTTCTTGCAGTTTTTGAGATAACTGGAATTTTTTTTCAAAATTGCCAGTTCGTTGAGGAGGGGGAATGTCGCAGTTATTAAATTGAATAGTTTATCACATTTAAATAAGCCGCGTTCAACACTTTTGATGACGTCATTGCCTCTTATTTATAGTAGGTGACTTCCCTTTGTGTGCTTGTCATCTTTTCTGGTGACGTAGTGCTCAAGCGCTACGATTGACGTCTGCTTGTCTCTCTCTTCTCCATCTTGCGATCTAGAGACAAGACGTGATTCTAGGAGCTCTTGAATTATTCTTTGAACATAATACTGGATAGCCTTATTGATGTTCCTTGATTGATTCTTGAATTAGATTATCTTGACCCCTGTTTAGGGTGAGTTTTAATTTCTCATTGAATAATTATTTCTATTCGATTTGATAGTATTTCATAATTGTAATATTTTATTTGTAGATCAGAAGTTTTAGAAGACTCCGTTCTTTTTTTTCTACAGGGTCTTAGACTTATGTGTTGGATCTTAGGTCTTACGTCTTAGGTTCTTGTTTTAGATCTTGGCTTATAGATTTCGTCTAAGCCAAAGGTTCTTTTGCATAGTGTCCGGTTGCAAGTCTGAGGGTACAGATTCCAGACTGTGGGGTTCTTTGTCAGACCTATTGAAGTTCTAAGATGAGTGATGTTATGAACTGCTGAGCTGTTTGTTGTTATGAACTCTGATGCTGACTGTTGGTGGCATCGCAATTGAAGGACAGATCTATATGTGTGTTGAGGAGTATTAGATCTATAAATTATTCAAGGTGATTACATTATATCACTTTATATTTTTATTATTGTATGTGTGTATACTGAGGCTAAGCTCCTCCCCGAAAACAAATTCTGTCTACGCCATGATATTGAGACGGGAGAGAACACCCCCCCCCCGAGGAAAAAATCCTGGATACGCCCTTGACACGTAGGATATTACTATGTTTTGTACAGAATTTAACAATTTAAATAAAAGATAAACTCTTCATGGATCCTGAAAGTAAAAAAAAAAGGACCTGCAAGTTGGACACTGGCTTCACGGCTGTAAAAAAATTTTTCCTAGACTTTTGACAGTTTATGTACACTTTTAACACACACAAAATACTTAAATACCAAAAACTTTGAAAAATCTGGTCTGACCGTTATAATTTTTCAAAATAGAATTATCTTTAAATTAAATTTGGCTTACGTCATTTTATTTCAACACGGTCTCAGCTGGAATGGCTGTGACTGGAAAGTCTGTGACTGGAATATCTGTGGCTGGAATGTCTGTGACTGGAATGTCTGTGACTGGAATGGCTGTGACTGGAATGTCTGTGATTGGAATGGCTGTGACTGGAATGTCTGTGGCTGGAATGGCTGTGACTGGAATGGCTGTGAATGGAATGTCTCTTTGTATTTAGTAGAGTTCAATAATTAAAGAGATGGACACGAACATTTTGGGTATCGTCTGATGTAGGAATCATTAGTTTGACTGTCCATAGTTGTCCAGCTCACTGGAAAGACTTGTGCAATAATGAATCAATATAAGAAATAAAAAGAAGGAGTAATTAAAACCAACACTAACTTCATAAAAGAAAACTTGATTGAATTCTTTTGACATTACTTTCTTTCTCTTTCTTTCTCTTAAAAAACAAGATGCAATAAAATAGGCAACACGTTTCATCTCTTATTTATTATCTCTGATTTATCATCGGCCTCAAAAACTTGTCTGGAAACATGGTTTCATTCAATAGTACATAGGAATATCATATGTTATAAGATTTAACTAAACTTTACAGTGGTCAAAACACTAAAAAAAATTAGTTTTCTACATTTTTATGTCGCAAAAATTCTAGAATCTTTTTCTTTCATTTACTTATTATTGCATTTTATTTTTCTCACTAAATATTATTCACCGCTTTCTATTGGTTGCTATGTAAACCAAGAGTTTACTGGAACACTGCAATCTATTAACAAACTCGGTAAAGCAAATTAAAAAGTAGGTCAAAACACTAAGAAAAATAGTTATTAGACTCAGGTCTACATTGTTTTTATTCCGCAAATATACTAGGACATTTTTCTTGTGTTTTCCTTTTCATTGCATTTTATTATTTCAATAAAAATTATCCACAGTTTTCTATTGGTTGCTATGTAAACTAAGAAATTACTGGAACACTGCAGTATGTTAACAAACTCTGAAAACGAAACGAGAAAGTAGGTCAAGGTGGGGGAGTGCACACTTGATACCGTGGAATAAAGTGATATTAATGTATTCACTGTATGTGCCAGGGTAAAAATAAGACAAGAGACCAGCAAAGTGCGAGTAGTTTGGGGCGACCACTGCTGCTTCTGTTTCCCTGCTGTCAGTTTACTTCGGGACATCATTGTCAACTTTATTTTGATGGCTATAAGTAGGCAACCAATGGTGATAAAACAAATTGGTAGCCAAGAGAGAAATGTCTCTACAACATATACAGTAAACATGTAAAGGAATTTGTAATTTTTTATTAGCAGATCTGTAGCCCAGGGAATAGAGACGTATTTTTCTTTCGACACTTGAAAGTAAACCAGTCGATTATAAAATATAGCGAGTAAAAAAAATGGCAACCAAAAGAGAAATGCCACAGCACAGCTTGCTAGCACTGATTTAGTTGTAACAATCTTTTTAAAAGTTACAGGAAAATAGACGGCTAGCATTCTCTCTACAGTGATGATCATAGGAATAATGGCATTAACGCTGTGTCCCCAGGAACCAATAAATAAACATATTTCTTGAGAAACGTAAAGAAACATATTGAGTTGAGCATTGTATTCCCATGTACAATAACCTGGTTTAAATTTGTCTGGTCCAAAAAACCTCAACATATGACCGAAATTCAAGTCAATAATCAAATTCATACAGTCAGCCAAAGTAAGAGCTAAAAGGAGTATGTTTGAAGATTTTCCAAGTCCAGATTTTTTCAATATAGCCATACACAAAATGTTCATTGTTTGACCAAACAAGGCTAATATTGGATTAACAAAACATAAGAAGACTTTATAGAGTTGGATGAACTGGTCCTTTTGCGACTCAGAAAAACAAAACAGAAAATAGTCATTCATTAAAAATGTATTTATCATCGTTGAATTAAACATTTCCATTTTGAGAGTTTTTATTTCTACTTATGCATAAGTCACTTTATGCCTGTGATTGAATGGTTTTCTTATTGTTTACTTAACTCTCTTGGCAAAGCTGGTTTAGAATGAGTGTCTTTATAATTTCACAGTGGGCCTCACTTGTTCTCGTTAGTAAATGTGTTTGTCTAATGATAATTATATTCTCTTTTAACAGAAAGTCTGTATTTTATAAAAACAAATATACAAACTAAAATGTTCAATTATAATCATTTGTATTAAACAGAATTAAACAGATTTGACTTGTGCAATGCTGAGAGGCTTACGTCAGAAAATTTCCCAAAACATCGAATACCCTTTGCAATGAAATATTTAAAATTGTGAATAAACGACAATAAATCCTTAAAAACATCTTAGTTAAAATATCTTCAATTATTTTTTTCGTTTATTTACTTACAGTGTTATTTATTTCCAGTAGCATTAAAGAAAAGCATTGCCATTATTATTTTTACAGTTTTAAAATTAATTGTTGATGCAGTGACTTGGTAATAAGCCTCACATTATGTTTGAGTGCTAAATTTTATAATGCGTTGTAAAATTAGTTTTGTGATTTTATTATTAGCGATTTGCCAGTCATAGAAAGCGCAAAAGTTAGTTTGATTTTTTTTTTAAACACCAGACATCAACGTAAACACATCAGCATTTTGATTTCGTAGGAACCATTGATTTCTTTAGAAAATCGTCAGTAATTTTTGTTTTGATAATAGTAAACTTTGCTTTACAAGTAGACTTAGTTTGTATTTGTGCTTTAAAAAAGAAAGTATTGACATTTTTTGTTATGCTTAAAATATCGAACCAGCTTTATGGTGATCGATGAACGAATTTAGAACAATAAAGAACAACCTTAAGCTATTTTCAAGAGAGTAAAATTTTGTAAAAAATATTATATTAAGATTCTAATGAGATTGCCTTATTAAAACTTGCAGACAAAAAGGAAATTGCAGATTGTTTTTTTTTTAAGTTATACTAATTCAATACTTATTACTAACAACCGGGCAATAGCTCCTAAAATTGCTTAATTGGCTATCCAATTTAAAGGACAAAGTAATACACGACAGAAGAATATCATTAAAGCAAAAGGCGTTTTTTAAGTAGAAAGAGAAAAGAGATGGCTGCCTGGTCGAGCGGTTTGCACGCTGGACTGTCGCTTCAATTTATCGATGGTCCCGGGTTCAAACCCTGCCCGCTCCCATCCCCCGTCGCCCTGCGGGAGGTTTGGACTAGGAAGTAACTATCTTCAACTCTGAAGGAACATCCGAAACATGTAAAACACTTTTGTTTATACCTATTTATTGAGAAAGAAGCAGACTTCTAGTTTAAATGTAAGTGTATATCTTAATGTAGGTCGTTTTTAACGCTAAGGGTTATAGATAAGTTTTAGTCCAACAGTTAAAAAATTGAAATAGTGCAGGATCTCTGTTGATGAAGGCCCAGATACGTTTTAACAAGTATCCTTAGAAT
Source organism: Biomphalaria straminea (assembly GCA_021533235.1). Lineage (NCBI taxonomy): Eukaryota > Metazoa > Mollusca > Gastropoda > Planorbidae > Biomphalaria > Biomphalaria straminea. Next base: position 5,932,746 of record JADKLZ010079391.1, read on the forward strand.
GTGCTTAACAATTTAACAAGATAAAGATTGTTGTAATACCATGGAACTATATTAAAGGAAAGCCGACTTCAAAACTAGGTCTTTGCGCATCCTGTCTGCGCATACTGCAATTTAAAAAAAAAAACATTACAAAGACAATGAAGAATTTTATGCCTTGAACGAGCGCGATTTACCCGTGTTGATTAGAAAATGTTTTTATTGCTCTTTATAAACGAACTAGTCGACCGGCGGCATAGCATACGCCGCTATTTTCCAGGGCAGGCCTTAGGCACTGCAACATATGCGACCACAGTGGGTCCCTAACTTTCTTTGGACCCGTGCTAATTTTTTAGGTATATAAATGATTAAATTGAACCATTTTATAAAACATAACAGATTTCCCGCGGCCTCTTGATTTACCGGGAGCACCCTGGAAATCTCCTGAAATGTTATTAAATGCTATGCCGCCGGTCGAAAAAGCTCTGGAAATTTCCGGACATTATTAAAATCTTTTTAAATTAAAAAAAAATATGCTATGCTATTTTGTGAATGAAAATAGTGCGGCTTTGGATATATTATTTCCCATTCACACCGTGGTACGTACGCCATGGGATCTTCCCATTTGCTTGTTATAAGTAAAAATGCGTGAATTCATGAATGAAAAATACTATGAATGGAGATTTTAAAAAAAATGGCTAATTGACCTTAATTTACGCGATATTAAGAATATGAGTGTTTCTCCAGTACTGGTATCAAAATGTGTCACATTAGGCCAAAAATTAAAGTGGAAGTTTTTGGTTTCATTTTAAGTGTATTCACTTCTTCAGCCATTATACTTTAAGAATTTATCAATAGAAAATGAATAGGACTATGTACATTTCCTCGGCATAGCTGGCAAACGGGGGTACCCACTTTAGCATTTCAGGTGCATCACTGGGACACCTTTGATGATTAAAGTACAACTAACTGTTTATTTGCTTGCTTTTTTAGTATAATTTGAATGTTTCTATTGTATTAAGCAGCTAGATAGAGAAATTGAAGTTTTTGAGCACTTAGGTTATGTTTGCGCTCAATTTAAAAAATGGGACACCGTAGCACCTGTGACACTACTGGTAAAAGTTTTTTAAATAAGATTTTTTATAAGAAAATAGAATTTATGCTATATTTGCATTATAGCTAAATATATAGGCTGTTATTTGCTGCAATATCTCAATGATAATTCAAGCATTTATTATAACATTATTATTATATTATAAGATGTTGCGGGTGCTACAACGGGACACCAATATGAAATATATTGTTTTTTTTGTTAATACATGCTGTAATAAAAAAAAATTAAAGTCTCTAAATACATTACCAAGTATTCTTGTATTAGTGATTCACAAAATAGGTTTCTATAACCACAAATTTATGTATTAGGCCTTTGTGTGTGTTCAAAAATTCTTTAAAAAGATATTAGACATAACTGCCTCAAACATGACCTAATCATAGACTAAAAGGTGCAGCTTTCTGACTTTCAATGCACCAAGAACATGATCCAAAACAAGATTTTCATATAAATTGAAATATAGAGTAGATTTAAATCTACATTTGACCTATATCTAGAACAAGACTTGTTCGGTGTCCCATGATGCACCTCAAACAATGATAAAACAATAAGATTTACATTTTTATTTAGATAAAAAAATAGTATACATGTATTTAAGATCAAACTTAAGAATAATAAGCTTAATTCTTATTATAATTCAAAACTTTAGTGAGAAAACTACTTATATCTTAACCTCTGAGATTTTCTGGTATGATTCAATATGCAGTGTTTCGGGTGCTACGGTGAAAAAATGTGGGACACCATGTCTATTAATGTCTCCTGTTAATTACTATGTAGCCTTTTCCCAAGAAAATGGACCTAATTTTGTACTAAGCAGTATCAGAGATACAATGAAGTAATTCCCATCACATTAATAACTTTGTTTAAAAAAATATTGTCCTTTTTGTCAAGCGGTGCAGAGGTGCATCACCTGGGACACCAAGACCTATTTTACTAAAAAAAAAATTAATTTTACAGTTTTAAAGAAAAATTGCACTATGTAAATTAATCATTGATGCTTTTAGTAACAGAAACACAATTGGGAGCAGAATCCTTTACTTTGTTTACAATTGATAAAGGTTTAAAATTTCAAATTAAGTGGGACACCCTGTGATGCACCTGTGACACATTTTTTACGGCGACACCTAAGTAATACCAAAGTAAATATAAAATAAAAAGATATTGTTAATGCAATATCATTATATTGTTAACCTATTTCTACAAAAATGTCTCTTCAATAATCCTTGCTTTTAGTAGAATATTACTTCAACCTAAGCCAGGTATTCCGTGTTACATCAAAAGAGGCCATTTTGTGCACTATTTCACACATTTTCTACAATTTTAAAATTCCACTATTCACCTTTCAAGCTCAAAATATCACAATTTATAAATAAACCATTTCTATGTGCAATGAAAAAAAAATTGTGACATTTTAATCAGAAGTTTTTGAGTTATAGACTTTTTAGTGAACCAATACCAATATGTCACCAGTACTGGAGAAACACTCATATAGCTGCACTCATGTAACAATGCTTTAGAAAAACAAATTTGAATGTTAATTTGATTAAATGGACTATATATAATTAGTATGTTCATGTGCTATATACTTGCGAAGAGAAGTTCCATAATCTTCTTAGAGTTGAATTCGAGTTTTAGATCTAGATCTAGATCTAGGAACAGATTTTAGATGTATAAATTATTAAATTAAACCATTTTATAACATATAACAGATTTCCCGCTGCCTCTTGATTTACCAGGAGCCCCTGCGATATCTCCTGAAATGTTATTAAATATAGACCTACGAAAAAGTTCTGGAAATCTCCGGAAATTATTGAAATCTTTTGTAATTCAATAGTAGATATATATATATATATATACATGTGTTTTCACGAAGTTACTTCCTTTTCCCGGTCTATTGATTTCTTTATGTCTATGCTATTTTGTGAATGAAATAGTGCGGATTGGGTCCATTCACACCGTGGTGCGTACGCCAGGGGATCTTACCTATTTACTCGTTGTTGTTGTCTGACCTAATTCTTTGTGGATTATATATATAGATTCTTAAAAACTTCATCCATTTTCAGACAAGCTGTTATGGTGGATATATTTTTTTAGAGCAAGAGATCATCATAAATTATTTTCTTTTGATCATCTTACTAAAAACTATATGTACACAGGGATTCCAGCGTTGGGTTTTTTATACTAGATCTGCTGCAGTTATATGTGCTACGTGCAGATTAGCTTACGGTTCCGCATTAAGCGGAATCGTCCCGCAAAACATAAAAATATAAATTAAAACTCACATGCTACGCCGTTCCTTATTGGCACTTTTATTTTGTTCTGCAAAGTCCGAAATCCGACAAAATACATCAACATTATTTTTTTATTAGTGTAAAAAGAAAATATTAGGCCTAAATACAAAATTCCTTTATTGTTTACATTTTATCCTATTGTGGGGTACATTTGGTTTAGCTAAGCGCTAATGCTTCGTTTATTTAATGACAAGGGTCATTTATAATCATGCCAAAACATTTTTCCGATATGTCTCTAACACAGGCATGTCAAACTCAGTAAGGCGTGTGGGCCGCACAAAAAGTAACCATAACCTGAAGGGCCGCAGCCAAAAATCACTTTGAAAACATAACCTACTAGATCTAATTTTATGTAAGTTATAAACAAGACAATAGAATATGCAGGAATTAGTGGAATACCTGTGCCTTAGTTATCTTAAATTTGTAGTGCTACTGTATTAATAAAAAATTACTATGGTTACGTATTATTTTCATTATCCTGATGCTTGACATCTTTTCTGGGATACAACCTTATAAGTGTCAGGTTGAATTTTTTTTATCACTGACATTTCATCACTAATGACAAATTTCGATCAGATAATCTTGAAAGGTGAGGTGTTTTGTAGCTTTCATAGTGGGAAAAAACAATCAAATTCGTGTCCAGTCATCAAGAAACATTGAAAATTGGCGATAATTTAAGCCATGGTCACGAATAAAATCAATAAGAACCGGAACTGGTCTTAGTACATGTTAAAACTGTTCATAGAATTACCTGACTGTCGTTTGATCTTTCTTTTTTTTTAAAGTTATTTAACCTCATAACCCCCTTTATAACGCCTTTCATTTTCTTGATACAGTTGTTAACATACTAAGGGAAGTCACTGCTGCTTTGTAAATGCTATGTTTTGGACAATTGAACTAGTTTCCCTTGAATTATTATTTGATATGTATATCATGTTCGTGTGAGACTTTAGAAGACTTAACTGATTAACACTTCCGTAACACATTGGAGCTTGCTAAGAGTTTTTTTCAACACTAGTGAGTATTATAAACTAATATTTTAGATGCACTGTCAATGTTTCACCATCAACATGACAATTTCAAGATGGACACAAATCTTTTCATTTACATTTCTGTATGTTTCGAGTCTGAACATATATGGCTCCTTCTGTCTCGGAAGACAATGGATGCGCCGAGGTGAGTCACTGGCTTTGGTTACGTCTTGAGACGGGGCAGAATCTGGAGTGGCTGATCAAGCCAATTCTGGATCTGCATAGTTTGCCACAGTTCGTGCATTTATATTCCTCAGTTTTAGGGCTGGCTGACAGCAGGGAAGCTTTCTTTTTCATTCTCTTGGCCGAAGCAGCTTCATTTCTTTTGCATTCAGCAAAGTTCGTGCCAGCACGCACAGTCTGTCTCCATGCTGTTCGGTCTTGGGCTATCTCCTTCCACATGCTTTGGTCGATGCCCGTTGCCTTCATGTCTTGCTTGCAGACATCTCTGTAAGTTAATCTTGGGCGGCCCTTAGGTCTGGCTCCCTCTGCTAGCTCAGCGTATAGGATGTCTTTCGGGATTCTTCCATCTGGCATGCGCGTGACATGACCCAGCCAGCGTAGTCTTCTCTGTTGAAGGAGAGCATAGATGCTGTGCATGTTGGCTCGTGTCAAAACGTCCTGGTTGGTGACACGATCCCTCCAGGAGATGCACATTATGCGTCGCAGGCAACGTAGGTGGAAGCCATTTAATCTGTGTTCTTGACGCATGTAGGTTGCCCAACTCTCACTGCCATAGATTAGTGTGCTTAGGACGCAGGCATTGTAGACAAGGATTTTTGTTGCCGTGGTCAATTTGGTGTTTTCCCACACACGCTTAGAGAGTTTTGCCATTGCTGCAGATGCCTTCCCTATTCTTTTTGTAAGCTCATTGTCTAAGTCAAGGTTGCTGGCTATCGTTGTTCCCAAGTATGTGAACTCTTGCACCACCGTAAGTGTGTGATTTCCGATGTAAATCACTGGTGTTTCTGAAACATCTTGTGCCAGGATTTCAGTCTTGGAGAGACTAATTGTAAGTCCAAACTCCTGACAAGCAACTGCCAGTGCATTCACAAGCCTCTGCAATCCTTCTTGTGAATGAGATATGAGTGCGGCATCGTCGGCAAACAGCAGTTCTCTAATCAAGATACGCCGTCTCTTTGTTTTGGCTTTAAGGCGTGCTAGGTTAAAAAGCTTTCCGTCAGATCTACTGTGGATATATACTCCCTCTTCCAGGGATTTGAAAGCGCTGGTGAGTACAACCGAAAAGAAGATGCCGAATAGTGTTGGAGCCAGAACACATCCTTGTTTTACCCCGCTCTTGATGGAGAATGGCCTAGAGGCGGAACTGTCAAATTGTACGGTGCCCTGCATATTTTCATGGAAAGCTGACACTAGTTTCCGTCTGAACATACAATGTATATAAAATACAATAGACATACATATTGATAACCCTGCCTAACCAACTAAAAACCAATGACGTTTGGGCCACGAGGCTTTCATACATTACAAAACGAACATAAAAAAAAGACATACAATTAACTTAATAGACTTAAAGTTAACTTATTTTATACCTTCTCTTTGTCTCTTTACCAATATATCAATATTCTCGCTCTCTCTCTCTCTCACTTGTTACATTCTTTGTCTCTGTCTCTAAATCTTTAATTGTAGTATCGGTATCGATGTGTATCTTAACGTTTCTAAAACTTTGGTCTAAAATACGTATATCTATAAGAGTCTAGGTAGATGTACTGGTTATTTATTCGTATATTTCATTCTTAAGTCTGTATAATTTAAATCATTAAACTTTAACCTAGACGTGAGTGATCAATATAAATTACACCTACCAACGTACTCTCCTTGCTAGGTATGACCTGAGATAATAGTATATCTTTCACTACATACAGTTCATCACTTGGTTTGGCCGTATCTATCAGTAAATAAACTTTTCCAAAACGGCCACAACCCAGAAGTTCTCCTCGTTCCCAGTCTTTCGGGAACGTATTAGACAAACAACCAGCTGGAAAACGAAAGAAAAAAAGAAGAATTATTTTCTCTATTGAGTGTGTATGTATATGTGTGTGTGTTGTGTGTGTGTGTATGTCTTTCTATCTCTCTAATGTGTACTAAGTAGGTGCGGTGGCTGAGCGGTAAAGCGCTTGGCTGCTGAACAGGGGTCCAGGGTTCGAATCCTGGTGAAGACTGGGATTTTTTTATTTCCAGACCTTCGCGCACCTCTGAGTCCACCCAGCTCTGATGGGTCCTGACGTGGTTGTGCTGGCCATATGACACCCTCGTTAACCGTAGGCCACAGAATCAGATGAACTTTACTTCATCTGCCTTATAGACCACAAGGTATGCAAGGGGAACTTTACTTTTTTTTTTATTTTTACTGTGTACTTGGGAACTTTAAAATTAATTTGTTCTGTTCTCATATGACACAATGTATTATATCGAAAGGACATCATGATTCAAGTGTTACATCAGCCTAAATTAAATATTGTATCAGCATTTGATCAGATTTGATTTGGATGAAAGTGTTAATGACATTGAAAAGCGTCTTTTTTCGATACTCTATTTGATACAACAGTAAATATACTAAATAATGACTTGAAAATGTCATGACAACATAAAGACCTTTGTGAAATTGCATACAGCATAAGTTGAGCAACGAATGTTTGCAAAATCATTGTTCCAACTAACATTTACAACAAACTGATCTTAATTAAGGGAGATAATTGGATAAAGAAGGATATGACATTTATAGAACAAGTCGACCGGCGGAAGAGCATACGCAGCTATTTTGCAGGGCAGGCCTTAGGCACTGCAACATAAGTGACCGCAGTGGGTCCCGCACTTTCTTTGGACCCGTGCTAATTTTTAGGTGTATAAATTATTAAATAAAACCATTTTATAACATATAACAGATTTGCGGCGGGTACGTGACGTTTTTGCGCCGTCGTTTTGGCCCGAGACGTTTTGGCGCCAGCCGTTTTGGCGATAGGGACGTTTTGGCGCGAGATATAATTGGACGATAATTTATATAGCACGTAGCTAGTATAAAAATGTTTATTTCACTGTACCATAATATTGTATGTATAGTATGAATTCTAACACCGTAAAGCGATTTTTTTTGCTTCTTTCATGAATATTGGCCAATAATAAGTCAGATTCCTAAATGGTAATGACATTTTATCCTCTTCCTTTTTTTATGTGAGTTCTGCTAATCGTACTGGATGACATTTTCCTATGTCTTTCTAAAAGACATATTTGTTTATTTGAAATTAATACTAAATAAGTACTAGCTAAGTGTCACCCTTTAATATAACGAAAAAAGCATATTTACATCTAAAGCATTATTACGCAGAATGATGACAATAATTCCACACATAGTAAAAATCAAGACACGGAATGTGATCAGTACAAAATCTAACGTGAATCCACAAATGGGAAAAATAGATAGATACAAATTGACGACACTAAGATAGGCCTACTTTGAAAAGATATATTTGAGAAATTTGGAAGGGGTGATTTGGGTAACACATCTCGCATTGACGCAGGTATAGTTCAACAAATGAAGATGAGACTAGCACCGAGCACTGGTCGTTGGCGTCAAGCGTCTGGCGATTATCTACTTGGGACTGGTCATTACCTGTGACAACTATCCCCCCTTCTCCTCCCGCTCACATTCCTTGTGTATGTTCACTTGAGTGTTCCTTCCCTCTCTAACGCGTAAGTCAATAAATAAACCAATGTTCATGTAAACAAATAATTGCTTCACTTTTTTGTTTATCATTGTTTCATTTTGTTTTTAATTTTAAAGTAATATCTTTAAAACTTTTATTTTGAAAATAAAGGTGTGCTTCAATGTGTGCTTCTTAATAAACACACATGCACAAGCCAAAATGCTTATTAAAGAAAATGATGTGAAACACAAACACACATTTACATTTAGTAAATGATAAGTCACATTGATTAATGGACTTGTTATAGCACACATAAAAAAAAAAGGTTTTAGGAACAGATATAAAAATAATTGGTCAAATAACATATAATAATGTACGAAAGCTACTAATTATTTTCGCTTAAATATGTGTTTAAAAATGTATAACAAACAGCTTTTGTACTATTTTATACCGAGACAAACGAAATATATATTCTACCCCCCCCCCAGCTCCAACGAAAAAAGTCTTGATAACTTAATAATTTTGACTAGAAATTATGTCTTAACACAAACACTCATGCAAAACATAGATATGAATAATTCTTTTTTTTTTTAATTATACAATAAACGTACATAATGTGCTTCGCGCCAAAACGTCCCTATCGCCAAAACGGCGGCGCCAAAACGACCTTCGCGCCAAAACTGCATCACCAAAACGGCGGCGCCAAAACGTCCTGCTTCGTCTGCGGCGGCCTCTTGATTTACCAGGAACCCCTGGAAATCTCCTGAAATTTGCAAAATATAGGCCTACGAAAAAGTCCTGGAAATCTCCAGAAATTATTAAAATCGTTTGTAAAGTAAAAGTAAAAGATTGTCGTTCTCGCTTGAACTTTTGAACTTTGAGAAGAAGAGAATTATATACACCACTTTCATTCATAAAATAGCATAGCTATGCTATGCTATTTTGTGAATGAAAATAAAGCGGATTTGGATACTCTATTTTCCATTCACACCATGCTGCACCATGGAATCTTCCCATTTACTTGTTATAAGTAAAGCCGAATGCGTGAAATCATGAATAAAAAATTCTATGAATGGAGCTAAAAATTGCTAATTGACCTTAATTTACGCGATATTAAGAATAGAGTTGCACTCATGTAACAATGCTTTAGAAAATCAAATTTTAACGATAATTTGATTAAAATATGAAATGAACGGACTATAATTAGTATGTTCATGTGCTAAAGCATAAAACTATCTTTGCGAATAGAAGTTCTATAATCTTACAGTTGAATTCGAGTTTTAAATCTAGATCTATATCTAGAAATAGAGAGATGAGTTACCTTTCGTAATCATGTCTAATGTACGAATGTGCGTAATTTGATTAATTTAAGTACTTCTAAAGTGAATCATGAGAGTAGACTCTATCTGTGTATTGTCGTTCTAGTTTCAATAGTCTTACGACACAATAATCTGGAAATACTTTTAACATTATGACAAATTGAGAAGAGAATTATATACACCAATTTCATTCACAAAATAGTGCGGATTTGGATGCACCATTTTCCATTCCCACTATGCTGCGCCATGGGATCTTCCCGTTTTACTTGTTGCTTGTTGTTGTTTGAACTTTTGAACTTGTCGACTTTGAGAATTATATATATAGATAGATTAAACGCAATAGAAATTCATTTGAAAATGAGTTCCATTAAATTATTATTTGTAGAAACATTTTTTATCTTCAACGTAATCAACGTAATCAAATTGTACTGTGAATTTTAAACTCTCCCCGTGTCAGTGAGTGGCCTACGGCGTATGGCTATTTTCACAATTAATTTTTTTTATAGTAGAGAAGATCAACTATGTCATAAGAAAATACGATTTTTCGGCGCTGCCGATTACCTCTATCAAACTTCCAATAAGTGAATCACTTCATTTCAAATCGTTTAAACAAAATTACGTCACTTAAAGAAAGAAGGAGGTATTTTAAATTCAATTAAAATTATGAACTAATGAGTTCTCTTATTTCTTTGATGAGTTTGTTGTAAAAAAATGTGTTGCTGTTGTCTTTTTAAATAAATATTTATTATGAAAACTGATATTTAAAATTCAGACTATCTAAATGATTTGCGATAAGTGTTCAACTTTTTATACATGCACCTTTACATAATTCATCTAAACACAATAATTAGAAATTCAAAATCATCAGGGTTGAATATTTGATTTGAAGAAGATAAGAGTACGCATTTTGTAATTCGTACGCTTGTGGTAACAACCTACGTGGCGGCCCTGGATTTGTGTTCATGAGAAATATTTTTAAAAACGTGTACCCTAGTTGAGATGAAGCTTAGAATCAAGCTACCGCTTTCACAGCTTGCATTCTAAACAGCGAGGGAGGATCTAAGTCTGTACTTAGCAACTTCATCAAAGCTGCCACTAGACTACTATAGAGAATAGAAAACTAGAAGACGACCCAGACAAACTAGACTTAAAGATTTTTCATAATTGAATGCCATTTGGATATTTACGGACTATTGAAACCCCAGTTCTACTTATTCTTTTGCTACAACCAATTTTAAAACCACACCAGCTTTGGGGTGGCTAGTATGAACTCCATTTAGTAACATCCTTACATTTTCAGTCCCGCCACTTATGCTCAACAACTTGCTTTATGCTTGCTTCATATAAATATTCATGAAAAACAATTGAAAAATTTCCCTACCTTTGTTGTTGTCCATTTTGGTTCAATTTAATGATAGAGCTACATTGTCTTTGAGAAAAAGGTAAAGGCAAGATTCTTTCATATTACCTTGTCCAGCACTAGATAAAAAAAAATAGTAATCAATATTGGGACCATAGTTTACAACACAGAGCTCAGACGTCAACAAGTTATGCGACACACAACATTATGTCGCTCACAAGAGATGAAAACAACAAGGTTCTAGATCCAAGTATTATTTTGCTGAAGAAGCAGGGTGTCATGTGCCCAGCACAAAAGACCAACCACCTTTACTTTCCCCAACTTAAGTCAGGTACTTATTAGTAGTGGTTCGACACAGGGGCGCCCTAAAAATCCCGAAGTACCTGTCTTCACCAAGATTCGAACCCAGAACCCCATCTTCGGAGGCCAAGCGCTTAACCATTTAGCCACCTCTTCCCTTTCTATGAAGTCCTTTCGATGTAAGTCATGCTCATTGAGATTGTGAGATATACCTTGGTAAGAATTAGATTGAAGCGGCAGCTATTATTCAAGCATAACCCATTTGAATTTCGATTTAATCTATATATTTTTTTAATGGCCTCGTTCCAATTATTTTTTCAATACCATGTTTTGTTTATATGCGGACCACGTCATGCCTGACCTATTCAGTTATCAAATTGTAAGATAAGATAATTTTTATTGATCCAATTACATGGAAAGTCAGTTTGACTACAATTGACAACCTCAGCGTAACTGCTGTTACACTCACACACATAGAGAAGTTTTTAAATCTTTCTGTTTTAGTCCAAATTGAAAGGAGACTACCACTTCGTTCAAAATGAAGAACTATTCAGCATATATACGAGAGTGGTCGCTTCTCTTGCATACGTGCAGTGGTGTCAGCCCCCCCCCCCTTTATTCCCGTTTTTTTAAATTATGCCATTATACATATATTTTTTTAATTATCAACATTAATTAATTTTTAAATAACTATGAAAGGACAGTTTGGCGGAACTAATCGCTCCGCCTACCTACAAAAATAAATGTCTACCAGGCGGTGGTTATCTCAACCCTTCTATATGGCTCTGAGACATAGACACTATACAAAAAACAACTAAGACTTTTTGATGTTTGCGCTCCATCATGGACATACGATGGCAGGACCGCACTACAAATAGCGATGTCCTTGCGAACGCCGGTATGGACAGTATAGAGGGACCTCTTATGGTCCGACAGTTACGCTTGGCAGGGCACGTATCCCGTATTGGAGACGAACGTATGCCAAAGGCAGTCTTTTTTGGTGAGCTAAAAGGTGGTCGACGTAACAGAGGCGCCTCACGGAAACGCTTCAAAGACCAGCTTAGGCGTCAATTTTCCTTGGCTGACATAGAAGAGAGCACCTGGCTGCATGCGGCGTCGGAACGAGACAGCTGGAACTCATTCACGAAGGCCGCGGGAAACACATTTAAAATCTGCTGCCGAGGACAAACGCAGACGGCGAAAAGAAAATCTAAATCGACCACCTGGGGACAATAATTATGCTTGTCCTGGCTGTGGCAAAATATATAGGTCACAGCTGGGACTGCGCAGCCAAGAAAAATACTGCATTCTTCACTAATCTTCGGACTCGAAGACAAGCCTTATTATTATTATGTTAGAAAAGAACGAATCTTCATTCTCTGGCGCAACAATGAATTTCAAACTTGAAAACTTTGCAATAAAAGATAAAGTCTATCTCAAATATTTCTTAACTTAATTGATTTTTTTAAAAATATTTCACATGACCTTACATAAAGCAGATGGTAAGAAAAAGTTGAAGAATTTGTTAAATGATTCAGAGATATTCTTTAAGGTCTTAGTGACATATCTTCAAGAAACATTTTGCTACCTTTAGATGCCTTTTCAATCATAGTATCTTTGTTTAAATTTTCCCTTTTTGATGAATCATCAAACACGCGAATAATTTTGAAACTCACATCTACACTACTTCGTCAGTTGTTGAAATAACAAGTTTTAGTTTATATGCTACACCAATGATTGCTTCTAGTAGAAGTAGATGTTCAACTTTTAAAAACTATTAATGCACATAAACGCGCGAGGCTGAGTAATAAAGCGCTTGGCTTCCGAACCGGGGTCCTAGGTTCCAATCCTGGTGAAGGCTGGGATTTTAACTTTCGGGATCTTAAGGGCACCTCTTAGTTTATCCAGCTCTAATGGGTACCTGACATTTGTTAGGAAAAGTAAAGGCGGTTGGTGGTTGTGATGGCCACGTGACAACCTTGTTAACCGTGAGCCAGAGAAAAAGATTACCTTAACATTATATGCCATAAAGACTGCAGGGTTTGAAAGGGGAACTTGCTACTAAATAGTTCGGCATCATATGATTGTTCACCTGACATTATCTTCTTGCTTTCTTGTTGTTGTTTTTTTATTGAATCACAATGCTTTTTTTTTTTAAAGAGCCTTTTCAATAACGTTTTAAGCGTGCATGTTATGCTTTTTGGTAGAGAAAAGTTTAATTGGTCACCACTTTGTCAAAAGTTTAAACGTACTAATGTGTATCTTTGGCCTTCTTGTACATCTTCTACTAAAAATACTAAAGCAAAGACGGAAAAATAACGAATCTTTCAATAGATCTTAAGCTGCGCTTCTAGTGGCTATAATTTCAGAACCAAAAAAAAAAAGACTTAAAATTGAACACACACAAAATAAGCAAGAAGCATTTTCTAAAAAAGAATGTTGACCACATGAATTAAGTAAATGTTATACACATTTGGCTGATCGGTAAAGCGCTTAGCTTCCGAACCGGAGTTCCGGGTTCGAATCCTGGTGAAGACTTAACCATGAAGTTCTTTTCCAATTCTGTTGAATTAACATTAATGGCATATGAGATTTCTGTAATATTTTATGCCTGAAGAATGTTGTGATTTGACAGCGTTACGATGCTAGTTAGTAGCTACTACTTCAATAATCTCTATAAAATGGATACGATTTTTAAAATCAGTGTTCACGCAGTTGGTATACAGCTGAAAGTTTTTTATGATATAAAGTATGTTTTAGACATTTTAGATCGAATTTAATAAAAAATAATTAAAATGTGTATATATATATATATATATATATATATATATATATATATATATATATAAATTGTTAATAACTTATTACAATATTTAGCCACTGACACTTACTTTTTTTCTAAAATGTTAGTTATTTCATTTTTTTTTTCACTTGGATGTCATCCCCCCCTAACGGGTGTCACAAGGTGCGGACCGCACACCCCAGTGACGCCACTGCATACCTGTAAACCTTTCTTCGAATTGGCTTTGTTCATGCCCTGTTATTGTTTTCTTTTTATTTTGTAGCCTTTAATTATATTACACTCTAGCCTGGTCGCGTGATATGCGCTCTGGACAGTCGTTCGGTGGTCGCTGCCATTGTCGTTCCGTAACATGTAACAGATTTTACAAAGAACTGGTATTTCTTCTGACTGCAAAATCCTTTTTTTTTCGACGTTTAGCCTACATTTAGTTAGAACAAACTTACACAAGAAATGAGTACATTTAGACTACTCTAGACAGTTGAGCTGACTTTATTTTGTTCAGTATGAGTTACACGAGTAAGGAGCCAATATTTCGGAGAGAGAGAGAGAGAGGGGCTTTCAATGTGTCGTTTATTTTATTTGACTTCAAATGCAAACAAATCTGGCAAATTTTTGCGCCTGACCACTGAGCCATGTTGTACATTAACTGCTTTTTGTAAAAGTTGAATTTTTTTTCTACGCTTATTCAAAGAATTTTTTTTTTTTTACTTCAAATGCGATAATCGAGTTGTCAAAAGATATTATCATAACTCTCTTTGTCACATTTACTTTTAATAAGGTCATTTTGACATTTACTAAAAGGATTATTGCACTTGTTAAATCAACATGGGCCAGGTTTTTCTGATGTTGTTTTTTTCACTCAGAATATTAATTAAAATATTTGTGTGTGTGTTAGTAATTAAAATATTACGTTTTTCTCCTTTTCGATTCATTAAGTCGAATGAAACTTTATTTCTTGTACTTTTTTAAAGTTATTTTGATTACAATATATCAATATATAATTAATTACCTTGACATAGTGTGTGTTCAACTTCAAGTCACTGTCCCGTGTTATGAATTTATGTTTCTTGTGTGTTGTGAACTGATCTGTTCTAGTGTGTCAAAATGTCTTGGTGTCCAGGTCAGCTTGTGTGTGTGTGTGTGTGTGTACTGTGTTATTGTGAAATGTTTTGTCATTCTTGTTCAATACAGCCTAGGATCAAGACATGTCTTCTTGTAGTGTTTCATTTGGTTACTACACCCCATCTTCTTCCACATTTTGGGGTATTAGTGACAGTGATCAGGCTTGACTACTGAAACTGAATTATGTAATCAATACATACATTTCAATTGGTACAAACAAGCTAGGACTTGTCATTGCACTGAAGAAGTGGATAAGTCAATGTACTGAAAGAGTAGCAAAGTTTCATTTATTCAATTAGCTGACAAGTTGTTATGCACACTTGAATGTAGCCACAGTAGTCTCAAGATTTAAATCCTACCCGGAGAAGACATAATCTTCATTTCTAAAAGAATACCTAAAAAAATTGCGAGTCAGTCATCTTGAGTCTTGACCATCCTCTGATTGAAACACGCTATGTGGAAGAATTACTTTTAGTTGAAGTTATTAACAAAGACCTTTGTTTTTGTTACTGTTTTGTTGGCTTATGAATTTTAGGAAGAATTACTGAATACCAAATTAAAAGCAGATCTGTTCCTTCCAGGGTAACACTATGCACAATGACATTTCCAATAACTTGCTTCCCTTTGTGAGGGAGTAATCTGAGTACAGTCAGACAATAAAATACTATCATTTTTTGAATTTCTTAGTTTAAACATAACCTAATCTTTTAAGAAACTGGTAAATCTATATTAACTTGAAAGAAATGAAATGTAAAATCTTTGGAAATGTAAAATCATGTAGTCCAGCAGATCAGATAATGAAATGTCATGACATTATGTTAAAAGTCAAAAAGGATTTTCATGATTTTAAATGATGTGCTAATAAACAGACTGGGACTGGCAGTATTGTAACTGTAACAAAACTGACATTTTAAAATTGTTACTGTTTTATTTTTCCTCCAACTTAACATCCCCAGGATATTGTATTGTCACTCTAAGTAAAAAAAAAGCATATATATAAATCTTTTCATACATTGAAACTGTATAAATATGAACATGTAAAGTCAAAACAAAACATTTATTAATTCACATTGGTTTAAATTATAATTTTATTATATACTGATATTGTTTCTGTCATTGCACTAGAGTTTGTCTAATGTATTTACATCAAACCTCCCAGATCAAGAGACTAGGAAGAATAAACCCAAGTCAGGGAAAAGAATAAACCTAAATCTGGGAAAAATAAACCAAAGTCTATTATATCCACAATGAATTTTATTGAGTCTGGTATTACACACAATAGTTACATTGACATATAAATTGATTCAATGTTAATGTACAAAATATTTTGGTCCAATAAGTAGCTCTTTTTATCTGCAAGCATTTTTTTATTTAAGAAATGTTTAACTACATTAAATGTGGATGTTACAGATTTGGAACCTAAACAGAATAAAAAAGTAAGAACCATTGGTTTAAAAAAAACTTGAGCTTATAAGCAAAGAAAATTAAGAAGAAAACTAAATAAAGATTATTTCTAAACAAAAGGAGACACAATAACAGTTTTCATTGAGTCTGAGAGATGATAATTCTTAACTAAAATCTATTAGATTATGATCATACTTTGACACATTTTTTTTGTGACCTTTTTTTTAAACTAGAGAATTGTTTCAATGTATAATGAGAGAGCATTAGACATCACACGATTGAGTCTGCAAACACTAGATATTATGTCAAAATAGTTTTGTTATGAGAAATGTAAAAGCATTTAAAGAAACATGGTTGGGTTTCTACATTCATACAACTTTTAGTATTCAATCTATTTGAGAGTTCTTCAATCCACTTTCATTCTCTCAATCTTCTTGAGAGTTCTTCAATCCTTTTTCATTCTTAACTCTTATGGAGACCAGATGAAATGAAATAATCCAATGATAATTACGATGTGAATGTATTCAATACAGAGTTCAAACAAACACACAAAAAAAAACATGGTTGCTCCAATCTTGACAGAGCAATGAATATTATAAATAATGCCTATGCAGTTCTAAGGACAAGTCTATGAAATGAAGTTCAATGTTAACTGAGAAAACTAGTGTTGTAAAGTTTTTGTAAGTTTGCGGAGAGAAAATGGTTTGACATAAACACATATCTAAATGTAGGAGTTCTCAAACAATATACACACATATATAGGAATGTTGTCAAGAATATTAGATCAATGAGGCTATAGTTTATGATACAAACATTAAAATGATTTCAAAATAATTTCACTTAGGACACATAGATCTCAAGATGTAGAGTCCATTTGAATATTCATTATAGTGCCACATGTTGTGTCACAATGAAGCAAACATTCACCAGAATCTTTCTTACTTTTAATACATTTATAACATATCTTTAGAGTAGACTTCACCAATTATATATATAGAGAGAACTAGAGAATTCTAGTTTTATCATATAAATATATATATATATATATATATATACTTTTTTGTATTTATGTATTTCTTCCAAAACCAATCAAGACACAATTCTACACTAAGTGAAACACTAAGAAATGTCAAAGTTCTAATCTTATAATAAAACTTTGCAGTTAACCAACTACAATTGATGTTTGGTTACTCACAGTTATCAAGGCCTTGACTTAAGTTGGCTGTATACAGACCTAGATCTACAGCAAGATGGGCTATATAGATGGTTTACTATGTCAAGGATATAAAGAAACTTTGGTTGACAAAAACCAATGACAATACTAAGATGTACACTGTGATACAAAGGGAAGGGCTGGGATGACAGGGGCAACACTTAAAATAAACGTCAAGAAAAAACAACAACATGGAATTGTTCAACATAGATCAAAACAAAATTATAGGTTGTTTAATTAGTTTTATATTGTTTGTAGGCTTGCTGTATTTAACAACTTAAGACAGCATTCATGTCATTATTTATAAATAGAACATCCTACATAAACTTTGTTTATATTTTGAAAAATAAAAGTGGCAGTAAGAGAGAAAACATGTGTAGCTGTAGATTAGCTCAGAAGCTCTTGGCAAAAACAATCATCCCAATAGTTTTGCTCCCAAAGTAGAATGTCTTCTTTAAAAAAAAATATTTTCAAAATAGTCCTTTTTTTTTTTAATATGAAAGTCAGTCAGTCAACAAAGAAAATTAAAACTTTTTATGTCCAATGATAAATGTAAAAGTAGTAGAGTTGTAGAAACAAAACAAAAAAAAAATGTGTATTGTGTTGCCCAACACAAATAAAAATGTATGCTTGCATTAAATTTAAAACTAAAAACAACAAAATAAATCATGTCAAGACTTTCTTCTACAGCCAGGGGCAGACTAGCTATATAGACATTTGGGCAAATGCCTTGTGTGCCAGTACCCAAATGGGCCATCTAAAACCACAATAAACATTGTTTTAAACCACATTTGTATTTTATAAGATAAGGACCCCATGCATGCCACATATCAAATTGTTAAAGGTTCTCTTACAAATAGGGCCCTCTTAGCAACATAATTAAAAAAAAAAAAACTTTTACAGACCTCATTAGGGTCTACTCATTTAACAGTGCTACTAGTAAGTTTCATCCTTTTAAGGCCTACACACTTTGCAATGAAAAAGCAACATAAGGCTTAATATATTCCTTATAAGGATATAGTGTTCACTGTATGCATGTGTACAGCTATTGATACATTATCAAACTTAATTATTTAGTGGACAGATAGACATAGATATTCATCATATAGTATATATAAATTATGGGCCAGACGGTAGAGAAATGCCTGGGCCGATTTTGACACTGAGTCTGCCCCTGTCTACAACTAAACTATTCTTTTGTTTTAAATTCATAGTAATTTGTTGTGTGTTACTTTATAAACAACCTAAAACATATTTATTCAGGTTGTACTGACTTAGGTGATATGTGTATCCATATCCATGGTCATGGGATCTATCTATCCATGAGCAAGTTCATGTTTACCTTGCTACACTAGAGGAAATTAAATTAGAATTGAGTTTTAGAACATTTCCAGAGGATATATGATGGGTCCAATGGGAGAATGACATACATTAGAAGACAAAGTAGATGAGTGTTAGGAAAAAGTATTATCTACTATCATCCAAACAGAAAGAGTTAAAAAGCATTATATATATGTCATATAGACACAGATTACTGTGCAAACAAATGTCATCAGTATAATTTAGCTTTCACTCAAAATGTTTGATGTAATCATCTTTGCTCCATGTCAAAGCCTTACTAAGGAGCACAAGTGTTTCATGTAAAAGTCCAGTGACACTCTAAGCATTTAAAATGTCATACCATATAAATATCTTTAATTCCTTGCTTACACAGTGTTTGAACCATACAAAATGTCATATGTTAAAATGTGACAGATGTCCAAGTATCATTAACTCTTAAAAAAATGGGGAAAAAAGTTAAATTTAATGTGAGTTGAACTCCCTTGAGCCTAATTCACTCTGTTATGAATAGACCAAATGTGTGATGTCCTGTGGTTTGCTCTTTTCATTATTAGTGCTCTAGAAAAAAACACTAAGTGATCTTATTTACAGGAACAAAAACTGTACAAGATTGTTAAACAATTAATGAATGAATGTTCAATCCATTTCTTCCGACACACAAAAATACATCAGAGGAACTCAGTGGGTCCACATTTAGTAGTGAATATTTCTACTTTTACTTGATATTCAGATCAGGTCTCTATTACTTGATTACTCTGTCAGTATCCATCCACTAGTACATGACTAATTTTCCTTATATTGTAGTCTTCTAGGTTAGTACTTATTATTTATTAAGTAGACTACAAGTACAGTCTTAGTCCTTCCAATGGTAGCCAGTCTTCAGTATTACATCAAATGAACACAGATATCTCACACTAAAAAGAGAATCAGAAAGCTGTTGTGAAATAAGCCTTGGACTACAAGGAAACTTTTAGTCAAGTACATGAAATTGGATTCTAGAAATCAGTTTTTCTATAAATCTCTTTACAATTTCATGGTGGTATATCAAACCTTTGTTGACTTTAATGAAAGTAGTCTCTTGTGTAGTAAGCCCTACAGCTTGCAATGTCATCCGCTGGTTAAATCCAAAACAATACTTTTTGATCAAAGAATTGTCTCTGACTGGCCAGCAATGACGTCAACGAGCAAGACGTCATGGCCAAACCTTCATGCGCTTGTTTCAGACTGCCCTGATGAGGGCACCATGCTATGAGATGCTGCTGCCAGAGTGTTTAAGGGTCCACTGGATGTCTGGCTGCTGTTAGCTGAGGAGTAGGGCTGGAGATTGATGAGCTGATGGGTGACTAGAGGCTGTAAGTTCATCCCTCCTCCTTGAGATGACAGCCCAGTCCCAGCACTGCTTCCGAATGTTGCCAGACTGTTAGGGACTGAAGATTGAAGGTTCATGTTGAGGCCAGAGTTGCTGAATAGGAGACTATTGTTGTTATTGTTTTGGTTCAAACTCATCAAGTTACCGCTGTTGTTTCCATTATTCAGGCTCATGATTCCAGACATGCCGTTATTGCTGGTGGAGGCTCCGCTGCTGTTTATTCCATTATTTATTCCACTACCCAGGGCAGCTGAAGTAGGCACCAAACTGGAATGGTAAGCATGGTGAACAAGAGCTGGCCTTTGACGTTGATTGGCTGGGAGAGTCAAAGTGTTGCTATGACCTGGTGGGTAGCCAAGCCCGTTGTTTTTCTGCAGTCCAAGGAGCCTGGGTGGTTGATAGGGTGGCGGTGGATAATCCTCAAAGACATAGGGCACCCCTCGGATGTTGCTCATGTCTTTAGGCTGGGTCAGATGTCCTTGGTGAGGGTGATGCATATGAGCATGAGGATGGTGATGAGCATGTGGGTGACCGTGACCAATAGAGCCGTGGACAGACCTGAGTGTCCTCATGTGGACACCTCCATTGGCTAGTCCTGTGTTGATACTTTCATAGCTTCTACGCTCTGGGATCACCTCATAGTAGTTCTCAGATCCACTTTGGCTGTACTCTGCCTGCTCCCTGTCAGAGAGAGATGGGTTCACATAAAAGATGTCATCCTGGGTCATGGTGGCTTGAGAGGAGGTGACTGAGCTCCCTTTAGTTTTAGCAGCATTTTTCATCCCCACAAACCATAAACCAAAGAAGACAGCAGCCAGGATCAGACCCAGGCCAGCAACAATACCAAGGGAAATGGACAGGTACTTATAAACATCTTCACTGGAGGAGGATTCTTGATTGTTTTCCAGATACCCAACATAGGAGTTCCAACCAGAAGATGGTGCCAGAGGATCATCTTCACATTCACCATAGTAGCCTACAGAGAAAAACAAATCAGAATTTTCAATTGTGAGAAGAATAGCATTGAAACTGGTTGACTTAACATACTGAGCCTGTTATATTTTGTGATTTTGAATAATGCTCATGTCAAAATGCAAAATAATAAAAAAAATTAATGTTCTTTAAATGACATTTGGAGTGAATAATAAAATAAAATACCTGAATGCATTGTGGTAAAAGTAAAGTTTAAATGAAATGTTATTGTGAAGTGTTTAGTTTTAGTTACCTGTAATATTGAATACATAATTGAGATTCAAAGGTCCACTTCTGTCACAGCGACTTATAGCAAAGAACCATGTTCTTGGTACCGAGGAACGGAAGATTCTCTCCCCTAGGCAAACATAAAATGCCTCTCCAGTCTCATTCCATAATGTACAGCCAGTGGAGTCATTGGAAGAACGCAGTGGAATCACCTGGGAGTAAGCAAAGTCAATGTCAATTCAGATTGGCAGTGTATTCAAAAAATTACTTTTGTAAAATTATAATTTCCTATTGTTAAATGATTGATAAAAAAAATACAAGTAATTTAAATAGTAACAAATGAATGAAATTGAAAGACTGTCCAGTGTGCAAGGAGTCTACAGATAAGGAAACAAAACTGCCAACCAAAGCTGTAGAGACCAGTCATTGACCACATAGAAAATGATCATTGTAAATAATGTAGAGCTTTGAAAAAACAAATTCATAAGTTAATGGGGCATTGTGCACATTGTTAAAATGGTATCATTATGTTCTAATTATAGAGAAACCCACTAATTAAATGCTTCACAGCAACAAGATTAATCAGAGTGTGACTAAACAAGTTCAAACATCATGAAATACCATGTACTATTGAACCAAATAAATAAGTGTATAGGTGAACAGGCTGGGGTCTAGTGCATAGCTGCTCAGGGAATTAGATCAAAAGACAATTTTTTAAAATAAAGTTAATGTAGAAAAAACTAGTTCCCTTATAATATACTTCACCACCCAAACCAAATATTAGGACCTTAATAGTTTCAATATGAACAATATAATGTTTATATCTGAGCCACATGTGAAGGCCAGGGCTGGTTCCACTTGCAGAACTGTTCTCATTAACATGAGAAGAGGCAAAGGCGAGTAACTCGCACCTTAACCTGAAAGCTTCGGGCAAGAAGGTCTCATTAGAAGAAAAACTCTGACTTCCAACCAATGTTGCTTTGCAGCTATACAAAATCATGGGAAAGGCTTCTGGAGTCATTCCTGAGGAAAAACCTACTGCTGTAGCCACTCATAGTAAACAAAACAGACTGCTTTAGCCACTTATAGTAAACAAGACAGACTGCAGTAGCCACTCATCAAAAAAATCAGACTGTGGTAGCCACTCTTACCTGATTGTTGTCTGCTGGTAGAACAGCGACTCTCTCTTCACAAGTCATAGATGAGCGCAGCTGTTTCACCTGATCATCATAATAGATTAACAAGTTGGCACAGCACTCTTTCACTGGATAAGTAATCTGGTATTGAATCTTGGCATAGTCTCTATGGAAGGCTTTGTGAACAAGGAATCCATACCAACTGGAAACAAAGAAAACATGCATCTAAATTTGTAATGGATGTAGTTACAAAATGTTAATAACCAATTCAAAACTTTGGGGTTTCGTTTCTCAGATACTATTAAAACTTGCTTGTAATAAGAAATACAATCAGTATCAAATTAAGCCATGCCAGAATGTTGGCATATAAAAAGGTAGAATTGTATATTCATATATTGAAAAGGTTTACTTAATTTGTGTTTAAAAAAAAAAAGAATTTTTTTTTCATGTAGATGGGTTTTTAAAGTTGTTAAAAAAAACATGAATGATAATAATAATAATAAAGACCTAAGCTGGTTGATTCAATAGATGATTTGACTTTCAAAATAAAAGGCAATGAAATGTATATTTAAAATATGTCCAACCAATTCAAGGGACTAATAACAGAATGGAATGTGTATTTGTATATAAAATATATAATATTTGTCTATAAAGTAAAAAAAATTGTTAAAAATATGTTTTGGTATTGAAACTAATTTAAAGTAACAAAATCTAATGAACAGCTGAAATCACCCATCTGCCACCTCTATTATGAATAGCACCTACATGAGGAAATACCCAAGGATGTAGAGTTTGTTCTAGTTCCCTAGCCAAATTTAAATTAAGTTCTTTTAATACTTTGAAAAATATAATGGTCCAACTAGAGTTTCCCCAGTGTGGCCGATGAGTTAGTAATTCTTTTCTCAACAATACATGAGCTGTCGGATTTCTAGAAAAATCATTGAGATGTTCATGGAATCCATGTACATGAAGAAGTGACTTGAATAGAGGCATTGCAAATATACTAACAGAAACAAAGAATTAAGAGAAAACAAAAAGAGCTGAGACTCACTTTCTTTGTGTAAACACTCGACCTTTGACTGTACAAACACCTTGAGATGAGTCTGATGTGATGGCCTGAGCCCTCACCCCAGCAAGAACCACCAGAATTCTGAGCAAATTTGAAATTATGGTCCCTCTGCCCTGCCGTCTCATCCTGTATGTGTTGACTAAATCAGCAGTCACAGTGTATCTGATGTAGAAGAAAAGCATTAAGAATCAGACAGCTGATAAATAATATTACTATAAACAAACTGCTATAAGGTGGCAATTAAGTGAATGTTACAGAATGCATTTGTTCCTGATGAGATTCAAAGAAGTCTCTTTGCATAGCATGTTAACATTTCCAATATGCTTATGAAACTAGAATTGAATCAGGATAAGATATTTAAACAAGGAAAATATCAAAAAGCTAAGGTCAGTGCTATGGTCCAATAATTTTTGTGGACCAGATGGGAAGGAAGAGGATTATTTGGGAGAAGGTTTCCATGCTGCCTTTTCAAATGGTATTTTTATAAAGTTGTGAGTGTGCATTGAAACTAGAGTTTTACTGTGCTAATGAACTAATTCTCAAGCACAAGGCTTATCTCCCCTTTGCTTAGTACATTTTCAGTATACAATTATGAATGATTTACTAATGCATTCATTTTTTATTGATACATGTGCTCTCAATTAAGAATTTCAGGAATAAAAAAAAATAAATAATTAATAATTGTGCAAATTTTCACTTGATCTGAGAATGGGAAGAGGTAAAAATAACAGTTAAAGATTCCATCTTGTCTAATATATGGAATACTCTATAGTTTAGTTCATAATATAACTTATTAAGTTAATATAAGCTTTGTTAAAAAGATAAGTGGATTTTCCATATTTACTGATTTAGAATTGTTTGGAATCAAAAGAATGTATTAAGCATATACAGACTATATTAGTCATTTAGCAAGTTCCTTCTTCTAAGATATTTAATTAATTTATTTCATTCTGAAAAAAAAAAGACCACATTCAATAGCAGTTTTAAAACTCTTTGAAGTATATTTTTACCAGTTAAAAAAAAAAAGCAAGTGTAAACCAAGAAATTAATGAACATACCATATAGGTAATGAAGTCAACAAGAGAAGTAAGACTACTTTCTAGACCAGTACATAGGCTGTGGTAATGCAGCTATCTAGATTCTGAAGATTGAGCTATCACTGTGACATGTAGGCCTGGGTGTTACCTGTGGACATAGGTGAAATATGGTAGTTTACCTATTCTATTACAAACAATGAATTGAATAGTATTTGTTTAAAGTCAACAGAAAGACAAATGAAACAAAGGTGATTCTCCAGAGACTATGTATGGACCTAGCATTTACTGGTGTGAGTTATCAATAGGTCTCTAGAAAAGCTTATCGTATATAATACAGACGTCAATAGGTCTCTAGATCAAG
>JADKLZ010079391.1:5963868-5974016 GCA_021533235.1 Biomphalaria straminea
CTGTGTAGGAGACATTATCAAACCTACAGCTACATAACACTTGACTCCCTGATCTGTGTAGGAGACATTATCAAAGCTACATCTACATAACACTTGACTCTCTGGTCTGTGTAGGAGACATCAAACCTATAACTACATAGCACTTGACTCCCTGGTCTGTGTAGGGGCATTAGGTAAGAACCAGGTCAGCATTGTTGTCTGCCCTCGAGGATGTTATAGCAGTTGTTTATCAGCCTTTCCATGCAAGTATTAAGGGAAGCGATAAAATAAAACTATTAACAAATGAACATTTCAGAGACAATGTGGTACGTTCACATTTATATCAAAATATAAATTGATGAAAAATAAATAAATAGATTGAAGTATTTATCGTGTATTAATAGGCCTACTACTAGACTGTGTTCCGCAGAACTTTTACTACTGGAATAATTAACCATTGTGTGAATTCATCTTTCTAAATATGTAAAGTACTCAGCTAAATACTCAAAGTGCTAAATGCTCCGTTAAGGCAAAACGTTTGCAAAACACTGTATTAATATATTGTGCAGCAATATTTCGATTTATCCAATTCAATAGTACAGAACACAGTTATGAACTTGTTTTGTTCAAGAGACGCTAGTGACTATTCCACGTGTTTAATACTTTCTTACTTTGTAGTAATTTTTTTCCCATAAGAATTGTATTTGAAGGCTATATTTATCTCTAACAAGAATGTGTATGTGATGGTATATTACTTTCTTAAAAGATTGTGCATTTGTATGTTATATTA
Organism: Biomphalaria straminea; assembly: GCA_021533235.1. Lineage (NCBI taxonomy): Eukaryota > Metazoa > Mollusca > Gastropoda > Planorbidae > Biomphalaria > Biomphalaria straminea. Next base: position 5,964,638 of record JADKLZ010079391.1, read on the forward strand.
GTCTCTACTACGTACATATTTTAGGTTTTTATTAGTGTGTGTCTCTTTTTCCCATACATGTCGGCCTCGGTATATATGCATCCTTAGGATTTTGAAAGCCAGACTTGTGAGCCAATCTGTGAGCCAAACGTTGACAGACAAACTTTGACAAATTGAACGTGTTTTTTTCCCAACTAGAGATACAGTTCTCTTACTGTATAGAGACATAGCTCCTGAATCATCAATAGCTAAACGTCATAACACAGTGATCTATCACATTGTCCGCCAGGAGTCCTGACTCTGCTATCATTCCAATGACAGGTATGCAGAGAAATAAGATCAAACTATATGATGCATATACATACAAAGTAATATCTTTGTAACAAAAATCTAGATAATTCATTAGGCTAGAAGCGTATGCTTTTTTAAACCGTATATTTTTATTTTTGTATATGATTGCATTCAAAAGTTTGTATAATAATCAAAACGCTACCCTAGTCTGTCACACAACATCGACAATAAGCAATTATGTCAGTAACGATCGTTGTATTTAAAAAAATAAAGATAACCGTTTTAACCATGTTGTGTGTGTGTGTTTGGGGGGGGGGGAGAATAGATCTATTCAAATATAATATATAAAATATTTGTAATATTTGTATACATATATAGCTTTGGGGATTTCCCCCTAGAATCTTCTTTTTATTTCCCATTAATTACTTAACACTTGACTTTCTTGAAGACATAAATGTCATAAAATGACATAAAAGAGAAAACAAACAGTTTTTATTTTTAATTGTCCGTGGATGATTGAGTGCGATTTTGAAATAAAAAGACAAAATGTCAAGGTCGCCAATTGATCACTTCTGCCAAATATTCAACATTACTTTGTGCTACAAAAGAGCTGAAAATTTGATCCGACGAAGTTAAAAATTAACACAATTATATAATTTATTAAAATATGTCACACATCAAAACTTCTGTATTCTGTACACAGCACTAAAAAAATGGAGGCCATTACAAAGGTGGCCTTTATTGAATTTAAAATTGGGAAAAGTTACTTGTAGTAGAGCAGTGGATGAAATCATGTGAGAAGTGTTTAGTTGTAAGCATAGCCACAGTCCAAGCAGTCCCGTGATAAAAGAAAAACAGGAATGGGCCAACATTTGACGTTACAAGGTCAGAGTACAGTGTGGACCGCTGAGTTGGCCAGACATCAATGGAAATTCCCGCAGGAGATGCCAAGAGATTAGCGCGGGCTCTATCACACACTGAGCGTGCCTTAGGATCAAATACTTTTATTTGACCAAGGATTGAAACAGCGATAAGTCTACTCTCCCTTAAGGAACACGAGACCAGGAGAGAAATAAAATGCACATTTTGAATTCTGAAATCTAATGCGTATGGTATTGAGAGGGTGTATGGATTCTGACAGAAGGACCATTTGCCTGATTTGGATACTTGCTTTAATACACATTACATGGAGGACACTGCCGTGACTCGAACTTACGTGTGTGTGTGTGGGGGGGGGGGAATCCACACTTGAATCAGAAACTTTGTCTAATTGTTAATTAATTGTACAAGTCCTGGTAAATACGTGTCAATTGCGAGTTGTTGTTGTTTATAAAGTTGATATCAACTCACTCTGTCTGTTAAAAAGTGTGTATACTTTATTTCTCCCACACCCTTTTGTTTGTAAAATGTTTGACATGTTTCGGAAATTCCTTCAGAGTTGAAGATAGTTATTTCCTAGTCCAAACCTCCCGCAGGACGACGGGGGATGGGAGCGGGCAGGGTTTGAACCCGGGACCATCGGTAAATCGAAACGACAGCCCAGCGTGCAAACTGCTCAACCAGGCAGCCATCCTTTTTCGGATTCGACCTAATCTTCACAAAATTATGCATAGCTAAGACATGAATATTTTTTTTATGTAACCAGACAATTAATTACTGTGAATTCATTATTTTGTTTAATAGCAACAAGGGAAAATAATACTTCAGTATTCGTATGGCCTATATTGCTAAATGTGTTGGGTTTAGTCCAAATAATTGTTAACGCTACTTCTCTCTTACACATTCTCCGATCAAGTTTTATATTTTCAACAATTATATATTGTACCTTTCTAAACATGAGTCAATAAATAAAATACTCAGTGAGTTATTTAAATATTGACAATCAATTATTTTGTTTCATATCAAATAAGGAAATAACTTGTACATAATTGGTAGATTTAGTTTGAAGGTCAGAAATCTCTCCCTTTAGATAAGCTTTTTTTAATAGATCTTTTTTTATATTTTTCTTGTTTTCATTCAGAGCTATTCAAGACAGTATGCTTAAAAAAAAATAAAACCCGTGTCACTCTTCAATCTCTTTTGAAACAGTTTTCAGTTACTGAATCATTCTTTCTATTATCACCTGACTCTGACCAGATACGATGGACGCTGCTATAAAAATGTCCCAGGTGAGAGATAAAGGCCACTGCCCCTAGGCCAGAGTTGGGCTTGATGCGACACATCATTAAAACCTGAAGGTCTAGCTCAATACGAGAATTGGGTAAGTGATTAGTTTATCCAGCGCTTGGTTCACACAACAACCACAGTTCAACCACCACAGTTCAACCACAACAGTTCAACCACCACAGCTCAACCACGTTCAACATTTAGAGACAAGTTCTGTAGTTCTCTCTATCAACAGAACAGAACGGTGTCAAGCTATTTTTTGTTACCAAAATAAAATGTGTATAGGTAGGCGGTGTGAAGCTGAACATTTCTCCGGTGCTGTGCCAAATGGAGAGAAAAGACAAAGATAAATGAGTTTGATTAGCAGACACCGTTGGGCTGGAAACATACAAAAGTAATCACCTCCCTTGTTCCAAATACCACACACTTTTTTTTGTTCCCAGCGCAAAGAGAATAAAGAGTTTGTTTGGAATTGTCAATATGTTCCCGGGAGGAATGTTTTATTTAGTGTTTAGGACTGAAGAAACGTAATAATAATATAATAACTAGCCAACTCCATGGATTGTTTTCTAAACAAAGGAATACTTGAAAGTGTGAATGAAGCAAAATTATTCAGAAAGTCAAGAAATGTTCAATCAGTTGGAAATAGAAGTGAAGTCAAAGAAAAATAGTAAAAATACGAAGTACTAACACTATTCGTATTTGTAAAAACGTACAGATCCAAGACATGTACACATCAAACTGGTAATAAAACCACATGACAAGAGTTTGCACAAGAATATTCTGTTTGACTGTGACCTAATAACATTATCAATGAGTGCATCTCGTTCTTTTGTTTTTATTGAAAGGGAAACTCTCATAGTTTTTCAAATTTTAGTTTTTGACATATTTAAATTCTGCGTAAAAAGTTGTAATAATAAACATTATATCATTTTTTATTTAAATGCTTAGAAAATTTTATATTTAATAAATTGGACAGTAAATTTGCCACGCCTCCTAAAAACGGGGTTCTTTGAAATTCTGTTTTTATCTTAGACATACGTCACTTCCATCAACAATACTGAAAGGGAAACTAGATTTAACCAATCCTATCGCTTCTTTCTTACAGTAGCTGTCAGGCTCTTAGGCTTAGTGACGGTATAGTCCAGAGCTATGCAATAGTTTTATATATAGAGAGATGTAAAAGCATTAGGATAACCAACTCGAGAAAAAACAACAAACCTTTTCATCTAAACCTCTCCCTATCCCAAAAAGTAAATATATCGTGTGTCTGACTGATTCGAACAAACTGGTCAGTGTAAGGCTAGTCTAGACTACGTGTAGTCGGTCATGACAAGACAACCAAGCGATAATGTTTGTTGTGTGTTAAGTGGTCAGGCGAGAAAATATACACTGCCGTGGTTAGTCAAGCATGTAAATCTCCTTTTAATACGCATTTTGTTCTTTGCTTACAAGATCCTAGATCTAACCGTATAGACGGCGATTTTTTTTTTAATGAGAATTTGTATCTATGGTCTCACGCTATAAAATGAGTCAAGAGATTAAATTAATAGGTTAGTGTGACGTCACATAGAAACACGGTAAAAGTCTGACTGTTTTGGATGCGCAGAAAAATAACGTCAGAAAAACATCAATTACTAAGTTATTATTTCAAATAATAAAAAAAAAGAATAATATATTCATTATCAAAACACATATAAAAAATTGACAAAACCATCGGAGTTTCCCTTTCACTTGACCATATCCCTCGCCTTTGTTACATACACTGTTACATACACATCAGCTTTCTCTTGAGTTTGTAAGTGCTATAGATAAAAGGATGGTCATAGTTTAAAGTGTCCATCGCTGTAAGCTGATCGTGTGGTATGCTCTTCTGTCATCACGATGGTCTTGAGTTCAAACCCTGGCAGCTGCCATCACGCAGGGGGGTTGGGTTATGGAGTAATAATCTTCAATTCCAAACAAATGCCCCACAAGTGTTACACAAATGCTTCAAGGGCGAGGACTCTCTATTCTATGGCTACGTGAATTTCTCTAGAACTAAGTATTCTCAAATACTCGAGTCCAAAGATATTTAAGTAGCTAAAGTAATTTGTTCAGTTGTCAGTGCTGTCATGTTTAGTGGTAAGAAATAATTGTGTGTCTATTTATAGTATTTATAGACAGCTTTACTTTCTTTGGTTCACTGTCTCGATCAGATAGCGTCCGGTGTAAGTATCGTAGGTATTAAAGCCAAGAAACATCCACTCTACACTATCGCTGGTATTGGAGCCAAGTAACATCCACTCTACACTATGTCAACAAGGACTGAATACACTGCAGAAGTTTTTGCACTTAATAAACTGTAGCAATGCAACTTAAGAGGCGCGTGGTACTGGGGAAGAAGGGGCCATAAAGAGACCAGTGGAAGATTGAAAGCAAATAAACTTTCAATAGGTTGAAATGAGGACTTCCCCTCCCCAACTGTACTGTATAAGAGTGACTGTAAAGTTTGGTTAGCGACTATAATAAGAAGCAGACACTGAAGTTACACGATCGTTCACCTTGTCTAGACTGGTCAATAACGGGAAGGTAATGAAGTGCGCGAACCAGCACGAGCTTAAAACATGGCGACGTATCATGTGAAGGGCTTCAGCAAGAAGAATGAAGAAAGCCAGAGGATAGTAGATTATTAAATATTCTTAGTCGGTTATTGAACATTCTAAGTTGACATCCAGGATTCCGAAGGAAGTAGCGGTTCTCGTACTGTTTAATGTCCAAGACCAACAACAGATGTTCATCAGATGTTCCCGATCAACTTATCACTGGCTCCGCACGTCTTTGTGTGTTAGGACCATGTGCATAGCATTTACTTCCCTTGCTCCCCGGTGGGAAGAGAGGGGCGCCCATTATCCACTTCCTCCTGCGGACCTTGCCTTATTAAACACACTTAAAGCCATTTATGTCTAAGTAACGCCCCCCCTCCCCCGCTCCGGTAAACCCCCGCGTCATACCTTCGGACGACATTCTCGTCTAGCCATAAATTACTGTCCCGGTAAATTCGACCAGTCTCTTAGTAGCCAGACCCCCCCCCCACCTCCAGACCCACCCACCCCAGGCCCACCAAAGCGTTCATGCGTCTCTAATCACTCCCAAGGCTTCCCCAGCCCACAACTGCGCCTCGGTGGCAGGAAATAAAAGGGGCTCTACTTGAAGGTAGAGAAAGGTCCTAATGGTGGCCATAGTTGGTCCCTTTCATCTTTGGATCATTAAACATCGCTAAACTTTGGACGTGTACAATCAAATCAACGACGCCATTATGTATGCATTGAAAAAGATCAAAGCATTTGTATATATTTTTCAATAGACCCTAATACAAATGTCGTATATAATAAAGCCCTGCCTAGTTCATGTATTGTGCTTCACGTAGTCTCTAAGAGTAACAGTGTTAAATAGTTGACATAAGTGAACAAGTGAAAGCAATGCTTCAAACACTTGAAGAGTTTGTGTTAACTGAAGTAAACTCTGTAGATATTAATTCAAGCTTTGTGATGATCTAGCCTGAACACTTGATTAGTCATTTGATTTCAATCTGGTTCCTTTGGTTTTCAAACAAACAATTTTTTCCTGATACATGTGGTCAATACAACTATACATAGAGATACTAGTTTAATCTGAGTATGTTTAAGGATATGTTGATATATTTTTAAGAAGATGATAGATTCTACAAAGTGCAGTCAATATCATCACTACAAACTTAACAGACACAACAAATTAAAAAAAAAAGGTTACAAAGACAGTTTGTGTGGAAACACAAACTTAAAATCGGCCCCCGAAGTGGTCCACCTATGCAGGTTTCAATATTTTCAGAAAGAACATCCGAATGAAATTATATCAAAGACAAATGAGAATGTAAAAAGAAGGTTGACAGAACTTATGTAGTGCCCCAGTAATCTTTAGGCATTAGGCCTCTTTTCTTTGCCTCTTTTTGGGTTGGTTACTTAGATAGTAAATACTGTAAGTTCAATAAAAAATAAACGTGGAATTAAATGAAATTCATAACATTATCAATTGTCTTAAATTAGGTCTGATTTATAATGCATACTAATTAGGTTTTTCTCTTCAAAGAAAACTGCTTGCATAAATGATTTTAAAAATGAGATTTTAGCTTTTAGAAAATAAAAAAGTAGCCGTTGCATCAGAACTTTGAATGATCTAAATTGTTGTGTCCGATTTTCATTTTCTCTTCTTTCTGAGATCTAAACGGGACGGACGGACAGACAGACAGACAGGCCACACAAAACTAATAGCGTCTTTTCCCCTTTCGGGGGCAGCTAAAAATAAGATCAATGAGTGATAGTGCAAAGTTTCAACTTAATCTGAGAATGGGATGTGAGAGAAAGAACGTACCAGACAGACAGAGTTGATGCTTTGTAATATGTCTTGTGAAAGGAAAAAAAGAGGAATGGCTGTATAATCTCATTCTAATATTTCTTGTATAATTGTAGCAGTATGTAGTGCCCACACTACAGATTTAAACACACATCCACTCGATGAGTTTACTGATATGTGGGGGATTTTTTTTTAAAGATCTAAACCAGCATCCACTTGGCTGCCCATTGTCCAGTTTAACATTGTGACAAAAGAGGGATTGGAAAAAAAAAAAGGTGGCACACAGTCGTGTCTGCCCAAGGACGTCCTAAGTGACCAGGTAACTGTTCACTTGGTGTGATCTCAAGCGGAACTCCTTTTCCAAGGTTAGACAGGTCAGTTGGCGAGAGAATAGGAAACTGAAACAGAACAAGCTTGGCTTCACAGGTGAAACACTAGACACATCGGACTGGACATTCTGAATCAGGAGAGACGAAAGCATCAAGAAATACCTCACGATACAAAAAAATTATTTAAAGCTTAGGTAAGTCTATGTAAACTAAAATGGGGAAAAAATAAAAGGGGCCAGAACGGTATTTCCTGAGATATTAGGCAACCATTCTTTTATGGCTTCCAATTGTTAATGTAATACCAGCTTTTATGGTTTCCACCTTGTGTTGCCACCCATTCTCCCATAAAAACAGGAATTTGGACAATTAAAAGTGTACGTGCAAATAACTGTGCTGTAATTGTACACGGCTTGAGAGTGATGAAAGAGAACGGCTGGATAAAGAAGAAGAAACACGGTTAATCCGATCATAAATCAGTCCATGACAGATGAAGCAGGTGAACATGTGAATGATGGGGCACTCAAATATTCGCGACCTTAGGTCAAAGGATAGCCTCTGACCCTGACACTTACAATGAACCCTTGAATACGTAGAAGGAAAGTTTTTTTGTTTGTTTTTTTTTTTTGGGGGGGGGGGGCGTAAACAATCAAGTGCAAGAACTGATTGCGTCATCAAGTGTAATTTTAAACAAAGCTGTCAGGTATTCCAATATATTGAATTTGTAATGTAATGGTACTCAACAGCGGATCGTCTCGCGTAAAACTTTACCACACTAATAAGTAGACGTATGTGTTAAATGTTTAGAACAGCGAAAAAATCTGTTTGCTAGTAAAACACACACAAAAGGGGAGTCTCTAACGTTGAAACACGAAATTGCCAGGATTGTCTTGACATCACCTTAGCACAGTGATGCCCAAAGTACGGCCCGCGGGCCAGAACCGGCCCACGACGTGGTTCCATCCGGCCCGCCGAAAGGTCGGCAAAAATAATGAAAAAATTCTCCCCCATTCAAAAAAGCTGAATATGTATCTTTCCCTTCGTTAGGGCCCTCACATTTTCTTTTTTTCATTGATTGATTGGTCCCATGACCTTTAACGAGTGTGCGTTTATGAGTAATGAAATGGAAATCAGAATGTACAATCTAACAGGAATAGTGAATGGTATTTTTAGTGGAACATGATAATAAGTCAACATATTTGTTTTGTTAAGAAAGTCTGGCTGTTTCAAAAACAAAAACAACATATACAGCGGCATTATAAAACAAATATGAAGGCCTTCTTGATTTGAGCCGCGTATAAATATGCCTAGAGATTGGAAGATCGATGAGAATATTTACCAAAAAGAGACAAGAAAATAAGTTGGTGGTAATGGTAGCTACATTGTTGGTCACATTAAAAGTAGAGAAATGATGCCATTTTTAGACGCGTAAATAAACTTTAGACTTTAAATATCCCATTAATTAATGTAAGTACTAGATTCAATAGTTTCCGGTGAATTTTGATTTCATTTTTTGTACCTTTTGTTGATGTGGCCCGCGACACGCGTGTCGAAAGTTAAAATGGCACGCAGGTCGAATAAGGTTGAGCATCACTGCCTTAGCAGATTGGTCACAACTTCTTGTTAAATAAATACAAAAGGTTCATATGAATGACTCAAATAGTGTCTTTCTACACTCTTTACAAAGCTTATATCAACTCTGTCTGGTAAAAAGTTGGTCCACGTTTTTTTTTTGTAAAAGGAATATGTGTATGAAATTGTATGCGAGTACATAGTAAAGTTGATGAAATCTCTTGATTCGTCGGTGAGTAAATTTTGGTTTCAGAGACAAAATCGCTGCATTCGCTTGTTTTAAAAACATTTCATTAAAAGTCAGAAAGGTTTAAACATAAACATAATGATTTTGTTTTTTCACATCAAGCCATGGGTCAAAGTGGAGAAAGAAGAATCAAGACTCTAGAAGGAATCAATCTCAAACGCTTGATACAACCCAATAAAGATGTTTCATTTACACTGGTACACATACAAATGTCACTGAAGATACATCACAGATTAAATGATGTTTAGGAAATAAGACAATATAAATTACAATACTGTAGGAATGATGCTTCTCAAGAATCAAGAAACGCTGCTACATAAATTGAATGATACTCCTTAAGATACAACATACGCTGCTACATAAATTGAATGATACTCCTCAAGATACAACATACGCTGCTACATAAATTGAATGATACTCCTTAAGA
>JADKLZ010079391.1:6038976-6068476 GCA_021533235.1 Biomphalaria straminea
TAGATAGATAGATAGATAGATAGATAGATAGATAGATAGATAGATAGGACAGAGGTAGATAGATAAATATAGATACAGACAGATCATTTCCTTATATTCAAACTAACCATGGGTCTAACACCACATCACAAATCGATACCTACAGCCTATATATATAATCATTATGCACATATCGTTTGCAAGTAGAAGAAAATCGATACATCACATTCCCCCCTCCATACAAATGTAGGCTATCGCCTGCTTTCATAGGCCAGTAGCTTATATCGATTCCTAGAATTATTAATGCCCCACAGTTCCGTCTCTCAAAGCGATTGGTTGAAAGTCAAAACTCCAGCAGACAACAAAACATAGGGCCGAGAAAATAATAATATACTCGTAGCTCATGTACGTAGTTTGAGTGAGTCTAACAGCAGACAACTCACTCTAAGCCTTCTTCTCAGATTATCAACCTAACAGCAACAAGCCTAGTTCGCTTTATCCTGTTATCAGATTCATGGGCGCACAGGGCAAGGTAAAGGTCGCAGCCTGGGAATAGAAACAGCGGGGGAGTGAATGGTGAAGCCAATCATAGAAAAATGACCCAAAAGGCAAACAGATGAACTGCGCCAGAGGGGTACAACTGGGTAGGTTATGACTGTACCTACTACCAGGTCATGATTCCAATGTCAGTCCAGTGCGAGACTCATCAAAACTAAGTGCCATGGTAAATGTCAGTTTATACTCTCAGACTCACGGACCAGGAAACGTCTACTTCCTGAAGCCCATTGCTTGTAAACGTAGTTACACTCTGATGTAAACTGTTTGAAAAAGTGACCCGTAATAACAAGACCTGCTCATTCAGTACGTACCTTATTGACCCCTAACCTTTCCACTAGTCATTGTTTCAAAGGTCATATGGTTTTTAGTTAACCATTGATTACTAAAAACAAAGATTTAAAAATGTACCAGAAACAGTATGCTTACTGACCGTTTACCGACCGAGTAAGTTATCGATTGTGTATAACTTTTGTTGCTATAGTTTTTGTTTTGTATAATTTTTGTGATGGAATATTAGTGGTAGAATCTTTTACAAATATTTAGTTCGAGAATAATTGAGAATTTTACAACTAAATTTTTTGCTATCTATGGTCTATCTATCTCCAGTCGCATTTGATATCTAAAGTGACCCCATTTAAATGAGTTGAATGCCTGGGCATTAGATGTGGTCGGAACGATGATTTAACACCTCCACCTCGTCCAGGTTCCCACACGCACTGATAGGCGGAATAACAAAGACATCTTACTTCTGCTCGGTTCCCCACCGCCATTCTCCAGGCAGCTGATGTATACAAAGGACCAGCAAGTGGCGATACAGTTTGGGGTCGGCGACATCGCAGGTTTTGTTAGGATTTAGCGCTGTGTGCTTTAAACTGCTTTAACTCACCATCTCCAGTTTTTTTTTTCAATAGATTTTGATTCCCATGATTGGGTATAGCTGTAAACATTAATACTAGTACCAGCCTACACTTAACATTAAACAGAATCGATCGAATATCTCGTTGGGTTTAAATCCAGTCAAAGACTGGAATGAATGAAACCTATGATCGGTGCATCAAATCTAGTGACAATAGAAGCAGGCGTATTAGCACCTTCTAGAATCTAGATCATAGCTTTCTGTTAAAAAAAAACAACAATATACATTTATAGATAACAGTAATATCAACACACCACACCTCCAAAAAAAAAACATTCAATATTTTCTTCCACAACCAAGTTGATGTCAATTCTACGGTCTACGGGCAACATCCGACCCGTAACCCTACCCACCCCTTAAAACATTTCCCACTGAGAAGAATCAAGCCACTTAGGATAGGTTCCAAAGGACTACATCAACGTTTGAGATGAAACGCCTCTGACACATGTGTCAGATATAGGCCCCCAGGCTCAAGCTTGTACACTATTACCCTAGACTACTAATAGAGAAAGCTATACTGGTAGTATTATCAAGAACTTAGAAGTATCTTAAGAACTTCACTATGATCAAATCAGTCAAATTTATGTGAAAATGTCAACCTAATTTTGGATACTTGTAAAGATTCGTATTTTTTTTCCAATTTATGACAGTTTAAGTATATTTCTGGGAAAAAAATCACAATCTAATTGGGCACACTGGGGAAACTCTGGTTTGACGTTATTAATGTAATAACCTTTAAAATTAAACTTGGTCTGGAGGTCTAGTAGACATTATATAACTTTTACACACGCATGCATGTATTCATTAAATAGTTAAACAAGTAGAAAAACATTCAGAAACATTTTGCAAACTATCATCAAAGTCTGTATCTATAGGTCTATCATCTGAGTAGATTAATAGTTATTTATACATTTGTTAAGTAGGATTTTTTTTTCTTTTTTTGGGGGGATGGGGGGAGAATCGTGGTTGGGAAAATCCATCATTCATTAGTTATTAAGACCAAAATATACGCTCTTAAAAAAATTCACCAGCTTCATAAAGAGAATCTAGATAGACCACCGGCGGTTATGTCTGTGTGTGGCAAAATATCTAGGTCGCAGCTGGGGCTAGGTAGCCACATAAAACACTGCACTTCTCATGATATTCAGACTGGAAGACAAGCTTCATATTATTTAGTACATATGAAGAGCAGAGTAATGGGGGAGTGTCCAGGAAATGTATATGACAGTTCCATCGCTAAGCCTCACTATCGTCACTTAGTGAAGGTCAAAAATATATTTTGTTAATACATTATTCAATTCCCCCAATTCCCCATTTTATCGATACTAATAATTTCAATTGCATAATACCTTACTTACTCATGATAATGAACTAATATGTAAGCGGTGCTATTCAAGGAAAATCTTCACAAAATTAGACAATGATAACACCCCAACTCTCTCGTCTGCTGAGAATGTGTCTACCAATCAAATACGTTATTATGATCACGCAACTAATGCACGCGCTGAACTCCGAAACGAAAATAGTACAGAAAGGTCAGTCAAACAGCCTCCATCTCATTTCCTTCATCGCTCCTAATGCTCACCTTCACAGACCCAGGCCAGATCAAACAAGAAACCACGCAGACAAAGAAGCAAGGCTTGTGTTCCAGATCTGACAACAGTTAATGTCCCTGCGACGTGTCTTCAGCAGGAGGACATCAAAGGAAATCTCTAAGAGCACAAATATTTTCATCTGACCATCACTGACTGAGGGATGTTTCACAAAGTGCGGTAGAAACGTAACCGATATAGCACTGAAAGCTTTGCATGACAGGATGAAAACTACCTGACACCAGACATCGTGACATCAAGGACATCGCAAATGTTGCTATTTAAGACTTTCATCTCAGTTGAATTGATCAATGAGAATGAGTTAGGTTTCTAGATCTACAAGATCGTTGTGAAGCCATTAGCAAGAAGTTTAGATTTTTGTTAAAATTAACATCTATCTATCTATCTATCTATCTATCTATTTATCTATCTATCTATCTATCTATCTATCTATCTATCTATCTAACTATCTATCTATCTATCTATCTATCTATCTATCTATCTGTCTGTCTGTCTGTCTGTGTATCTGTTTATCTATCTGTATGTATGTATGTATGTCTGTCTTTTACAAATTTAGATAAATGACAATTTCAGACTAATTGATACAATTAAACATATTATAAGCTTTGTTTTTAAAAAGGTAAGTTTTATAGTTTCTTGTTTTAAATTAGAAAGAAATGTACATAGTGCAATATAAAACAATGAAAAAACAGGCTGCGACTATGAAGTTGCCTTCCTTAAGGTTTATTACACTATGGTTTTTTTTCTTATTTAAAAACAATAAAATGTAAAACTTACCATTTTAAAAAAAAAGCTTATATTTAGTGTAATTGTATCAATTAGTGTGGATCAGTCATGTAATTAAATTTGTAATAGATCTAGATCTAGACTAACACTAATACACCTGTGCTATTATAAATATTTTAAACAATTGTTTTTGTTTAGCGTAACCCCGTGCTTTAAGCTTTCTCAATGCACTTCTATCCTATTACTTGCCTGGACCAGTTGAGAAAAGGGGGGGGGACGGGGGGGGAATAAGGGGGCTCCTGTTTGAATGTTGCCGAGATCGCTTTTTAAATGCATTTGATAAATAAAAAGTTGTGCCACTTAAATATGAATTATGAACTCGAGTGCTCTAACCTCCTTAAGCTAATACACTAGCCACTCTACCAATGGAATTCTTCTGAAAATAGAAGGTTATCTATTGTTAGCTTGAATTCATTAAGCCACAACCAACCTCTCTACACGAAGTATAAAGAGGACACATTTAACTTATGCCACCACATCTGTGGTACAAGTTGTTTCCCTTGTTTGGTACCAAACAAATGAAGTGCAAATAGTTTATTTACTAATTCATCTTTTTTAAATTGATTCTCCGATGCCTAAGGCGGATCTTTAAAATAAGGTGGCAAGATAAGATAGGAAGTGCTACAAAGAGCAGTGTGCCAGGACATCCGCTCTATTATCAGCAGCAGACGCCTTGGCTGGCTTGGCCTAGTTCGCAGAATGCCAGTAGGTAGACTATCACAAGAAATACTGTATGGCGATCTTATTGAATGTAGGAGAGCCGCTGGTCGCCCACTTTTACGGTATACAGATGTATGCAAACGCGACATGAATCTATTAAAGATCGACACTAGCAGCTGGGAACAAGCAGCACTGGATAGATCCACATGGAGAGACAGCATAAGAGAAGGGTCTCGGACTGGAGATGCCATACACAACAGAGGCAAAAAAAAAGGCTGAAAATGCAGCTGCGCCTGGTGATTTTATATGCCCAACCTGCAACCGCAGCTGTGTATCAATGATTGGCCTCTTTAGCCACACAAGAAGTTGCAAGGGGAAAAGATTGTCTCTCGAGACGTAAAATGCCACAGGAATCGATTCTTGCATTGTCAGATAGAAGAAATAATAGTGCAAAGTTTCTTTTTGATCCGAGATTGGATGGAGAACTAACGTGCATAAAGTTTTTACCAGACAGCCAGAGTAAGACAGCCCTATGATAGAAGCTTTGTAAGATGGATTGGATTGGAGAAATAGTTTTATTTAACACCAATATGTTGAAATATACGGTAATACACACACACACACACACAATTGTATAATCTAGACAAGCAGAATATATTCTTATCATAAGACTCAATGGCCGAGTCCCTTCTCCAAAAGTCTATTATATGTGTTGACTATACAGTCAATTAACATTCTCCCGTCATTCCAGTCCCTGGCTTCATTGACATTCACCACAATTTGGCTGTATTCACTTAGCAGGCAGTAAACTCATTTCTAAGATTAAATTAGTGAACAGAACATGTCCTGAGGGACAGAGTTAATGGTTGAACGCGGGTCCCCAGTGGCCTAGGTGACCTAAGGTCAGTTCTAAATGACCCCTTGGTACATTAATGTCACTTAAGTATTAAAACAATCATCTCTTGTGTACGTTCAAATAGTTTTTCTATTGAGAGAGAGAGAGAGAGAGAGAGAGAGAGAGAGAGATTGCTGGCTGGATAAATAGATGATAGGCCACTGCTTGCAGAGGCGTAGCTAGGAATTTCGCCATCATTTGGGAGCCTGGGAGCTTGACTTCTTTAGGGGCCCCTGCATTTTGACATTCGACATCATAACACGAGAAACTGGCGTAATTTATTTCATACTTAATGTAAAAAGGAATTCGAAAACTCATTTGGGGCACCCCTCAAGTGAGAGTCCTGGGGGATTTTCCTATTTCCAAATCCACCCACAATAGCTACAACACTAACTGCTTGTTAAATCACTAATTGAGCTTTAGCCATGCTTGTAGTTCTATAATGTATACATTATATGTGGGAGCGTGTATTGTTATATGTGGGAGGCAGTGGCGTAGCATCCATGGCGCGAAGGGGTTCAATGAACCCGGGCCCACGACCATTAGGGGCCCACATCCCGTGGTTTAGCAACAATGGCGCAAAGGGGTGCACTTGGGCCCATAACTCTTGACCAGTTGGGGCCCAAGTGAGACGTTAGGGATGATATTAAAAGAAAAAAAATGCAATTTTTAAAAAGTGAATGTTATAAAGTATCTGAAAAGCTGCCTCAAAATATCCAAAACGTTGAACGAAACATTATATTAGTTTTAAAAAAATTATCCATGTGTTTTAAGTTAGAGTTAATATACCAGCGGCTTGTATTATTTAAATATAAGGAGTTGTTCTCCATCAGGCTTGATATAATGGTGGTTAGCCCTAATTGTACGTTTGAGAGGACTATTGTTGCCATTTCATCCCATTATTTTCAATGTGAATAGCTAAGCCATTGTTAATATTAATAGGCTATTATGGAGTGGAAGGAAGCGAGAAAGTTTGGTGTACAAAATATGAATGCGTGTACAGAAAAATAAGGAAAAGGGCGAGTAACAATGACAATTAGGTCTAGTGATATAGTCTGACTCTAGAATCGAGATTGTCAAGAATTAATATTTCGACACATTTACTAATTATTCAATTTTTCAAAAAGCTTAATTTGTTTCTTTTATTTACTGTATTTAAAATTCGTAAATTATAGTTACTTTACCACATGATAAGGAAACACGTATTTAAATAAGTCTGATAACTAGACATACTAAACAAATATAATTTGTTTAACCGATACGAACGACCAAGCCTTAACTGTGAAGTCCAATAGTACAAACTTTCATCATTTTGTTCCGTTGTCCACTGTATGATATTAAAATGATTACAACAGAATAAAAGTAAACAAGATTACAAAGAGAGTTTGTGTGATACACAAACTCAGAGGCGGCCCCCGTCGAAGTCGGATCCCTGTCAGATCCACCTATTCGCAAGATGTTTCGGATGTTCCTTCTAAGTCCCTGGCTCAATTCCTGTATGCTCCCATCCTTAAACTATCGCAATATTTCTGAAAGAACAGTAAAGGTTAAATCATATTTTCAAAAGCCTTTAGTGTTTTTTTCTAACCGTGACTGACAGACCAACCAACAGATAAAACGCACAGAAAATATGCTTGTTTCATTCTAATGGGGGCACTAAACAATTTTTTTTTTAAAAATCAGATTTTTTAAAAAAAATTAAGAAATTAGTTTAGAATCAAGTCATTTCCGGGCTTTACGCTAGTACACGAAAGCCGCTGCTAAAAGTTCATTTTAAAAAATGTGCGATATATCCATGTGTATAGAGAATTTCTTATAGTAACATTTCCTCCCTTACATTTACGTAATTGTTTTAGAATTGGTGTTTTGTTATTAAAAAATCGTTTGCTTTTAGAAAACTAAAAGTAGCCATTGCAACTTAACTTTTCAAGCCGCATTTAATGGTGAAATAATATTTTTCGTATCTCTTCTAGTTTAGACGCTCTGAGTCTGACAGACGGACAGACGGACAGACAGACAGAAATTCATTTTAAAAAATGTGCGTGATATTCGCATGCCAAGAGCATTTTTTCTAGTAACATTTCCTCCCTTAGATTTACGTAATTGCTTCACAATTGGTGTTTTATTATTAAAAAATCGCTTGCATAATAATTTTTATAAATTAAACGGTTTGCTTTTAGAAAACTAAAAGTAGCCTTTGCACCTAAACTTTTCAAGCCGCATTTAATGGTGAAAAAATATTTTTCGTATCTCTTCTAGTTTTGGCGCCCTGAGTGTGACAGACGGACAGACGGACACTTTGCACAAACTTAATAGCGGCTTTTTCCCCTTATGGGGGCCGCTAAAAAGCAAGCAAAAGAAACATCATAGGTATCATGCTTGTGCTATTACAATGAATGGCGAGACCGAAATGGAGAGCAGGTATATAATAATGATCCAGAAGATATAGAAATATCTACATTGATCATGGAATAGTGTCTTTCTTTTGAACAATGATAGTTTTATTGGTTTATAGTTCATAGTTCTTAAACAAAGTTATTACCATTATATGTATACAAAGACCTCTGATTAAGCCGTATTTAAAATTTCTATGAATATTGAAATCTGACAGGAAAAAATATTTTAAGAACCTCTATGACACATAGCAGGTTGGCTTCACTGTGTGTTGTTTGAGCGAGAAACAGCCAAAGGTTTAGAACTAGATGCACTGGTTACTAACCTTGCTACTTAGAAGTCTAGAAAAATGTTTGATCTATTTACCGTTAAATGATGGAAGTAGTATTAGATTATAGTTTGTATCAATATTGAAAAGTTTTACACCTAAAAGTTCTTTGGGAGTATAAATGTGTAAAATGTAGAACTAATAAAACATTTCTTTATTCAGTTGAAACTTCTTTAAGTCGTTTAATTCTGTTAAGAAATCGTACAAACATTGACTTTTAAGGCACTATTGGTTGACCGAATCCTAACTCAGTCAAACGTAAAAAGATTATTATTTATAAAAAAGGCTACTCTACTTGCATTGAAATGTCCTTGGGTAAATTTACCAATACGTTCTCATTTTTTAATTGTGCTGTTTCACTTTACATTCATCTTATTAGGGAAGGGGGCCCACCAACATATTCTTGCACCCGGGCCCACGGGTACCTTGCTACGCCACTAGTGGGAGGGTGTTTTTTTATGTTATGGTGTCATATGATTAGTATTTAAATACATTCCAAACGTTTCACTAATCATAGGATTGTTAACATCTGTCTAATTTGAATTATTCTAATTGTATGTAGTTTTTTTTAACCGTTCTATGTTTTTTTGTCTGAATGTCTTTTTATCTTTCTATTTCTTTGACAGCTTAAATATATATGTATGTCTTTATATATGTCTCTATTAGGCCTAAATTAACTTCTCTTTATATATCTAGTATCTAATATCTAGTACAACCAAAGACTGATCTGCTAGTCTAACATCTAGTACAACTAAAGACTGATCTGCTAGTCTACCATCTAGTACAACCAAAGACTGATCTGCTAGTCTAACATCTAGTACAACCAAAACTCATCTACTACTTAACATCCATATCCTAATTATCTGACACCATCACTCAAATGTCTCTTCTATTTATGGTGTTACTATGACAACGATACTTTGCGTAGCTCAAGGTGAAACAACTCTCTCGAGTTAATGTTATTTTTAAGCATTTTGTTAATAAGGGAATGTTGTAGACAAATAGTTTGTTAAAATATTGTAAAAAAAATATTTTGGTCTTGATTAATAGCGTGAATGTCACTTAGCAGAAATAAATTTCACCACAACAAACATCTCAATTATGTTAGCAGCATATACAAACTAGTTTGCAAATGGTGGGGGCGTCGCACAAGACTAGAAAAACAAGATTACAAAGAGAGTTTGTGTGATACACAAACTCAGAGGCGGCCCCCGTCGGAGTCGGATCCCTGTCAGATCCGCTTTGATCTCTCAACGGGGGCCGCCTCTGAGTTTGTGTATCACACAAACTCTCTTTGTCGCTGCTAAAAGTTCATTTTAAAAAAGTATATCAAAGATAAACGACAGAAATATACATCTTCCGTGCTTTGATCTCTTAACAGGGGCCGCCTCTGAGCTTGTGTATCACACAAACTCTCTTTGTCGCTGCTAAAAGTTCATTTTAAAAAAGTATATCAAAGATAAACGACAGAAATATACATCTTCCGTGCTTTGATCTCTTAACAGGGGCCGCCTCTGAGTTTGTGTATCCCACAAACTTTCTTTGTCGCTGCTAAAAATTATATCAAAGATAAACAACAGATCTTATTTAGTGCCCCAGCGGTCAAAATATACATCTTCCGTGCTTTGATCTCTCAACGTTAGCCTTGTAAAGCCGATGTTCAAGGCAACTGCCACACCTCTTTTATGAGTTGATTACTTTACGAGTAAATACTGGTATGTTACTCGTATGTTGGAACAAAAGAAAATGTGAAAACCTATGCAGTATATTAGATTATTAATTGTCTTAAAATAGGTTTCAATTATATTGCATACTAATTAGGTTTTTTCTCTTTAAATGCTGTTTGCATAAAATATTTTTAAAAATTAGATTTTGAGCTTTTAGAAAAAAAAAAGTAGCCGTTGCATCAGAACTTTGAATGCTCTATATTATCGTAATGTCAGATTTTCATTTTCTCTTCTACTTTCTGAGCACTAAACGGGACGGACGGACGGACAGACAGACAGACAGACAGACAGACAGACAGACGGACAGACAGGCCACACAAAACTAATAGCGTCTTTTCCCCTTTCGGGGGCCGCTAAAAATGAGAAAAACATTTCGCAACTTCTATCAGATCTCAATCATAGTAGAGCACATATAACTTTTCGTTTCTAGTCTAACTACGGAAAATATTATATATGAGACTCAGTTATTTGTCGATTTAGATATAGACACAGGCAGGTTTTTTTTTTTATAAATTGCGTAATTTTTTTTTCGCCGTTTCCTTTTTATTTTAATTTATTGCATTAAGGCCGCCAAATCCGCTGCGCAGTGCGCACAGGGCCTCAAAATATCTAAGACCGGCCTTAGTGTCAAATATTAGAAACAAATTTGGTCCAGGACTGTCATCATACAATTCGAAATGAAATATTAAAACATATCCAAACGGCTATTGAGAAGCGCTTTGTCACTACGTCACCAGACTTGACTTCTTGCTTTAAAAAAAAAATGATGCTTTATATTACGTTTTAGTTCTATCTTCAACATTTCCAGCAGCCACTGAGAGTATTTCCTTTGGTAGACGGACCCTGTAATCTCACTGTTTGATCAATTCTCTGGCGTAAGAAAGTCTGGCCTCAATGTTACGCAGTAGCCTACACAGAATTGAAAGAAAAAATAAGTGTGTGTGTGTGTGTCGGTGGGTGTGTTATCACGTTCATCATTGTCGTCAAAGAACTAGATCTACATGTTAGATTGAGAGATGAATGTTTCAATAAACAGTAGACTAAGTCGATGTCTATAGTTTACAGCAATAACATTGCAGGAGGTCAAAGATCATGAGAAAGATTTAACGTTATAAAAAATGTGATGAGCAGCAAATGATGAAATGGTTTACACAAACATTAGATAGAGGTCACAACACTGGTTGCATCTCCAATCTATAACACTAGATTTAGGTTTAAACACTACCCGATTATATCACTGTGCCTCGTAGATTTAGAAACAAACATTGCGTGCATATCTGGCTGCACATGGTAAAAAATAACAACTATTTTGCACAATTATTTCTTTTACCTGATAACACAATAATCAATGTTAAAAGCAATTAACCAATTTGTTTAATTAACTATTGGTAATTAAATATTTGGTTTGGTATCTCCAACAAAGAAAAGAAAGTGTACTTGACTGAAGTGGTGGTATAAACTACGACTTAGTGAACACAAAAATGACGTAGAAATAATACCCATAGACAATATGCATATGTTCATATGCTCTTCGCTTCTCTTTGACTGAGAAGGCTTTAGCCCACGAGTTGGAATTCAATTCCATAAATCTTTAAATGAATACATTTAAAAAACGATCACCCAGATACGCCGTTGGATCATGGCGTACTGAGAAAGCTAAAGGCTTTACTTAAAATAGCGCTAAACAAAAACAATTGGTAACAATATTTTAAATCACGCAGATTTATTTTTGTAAATCTAGATCTATTACAAATTTAATTACATGACTGATCCAAACTAAGTGATACACTTATAATGTAATAATAAAAACTTTTTAAGAATAAGTATTTGTTAATACTTTGCTTGTTATTTCCTTGACTTTCTGTGTAAGTTCTGAGAGCAAGGAAGCTGAGTCAGCACAAAATAGAGTGCCTGAACAAACAATATATACCTCCTTCAGTCACGTAGCGACCATGGATCATCTCACGGAACTGAGATGAATGCCTGGGCATTAGCTGTGGTCGGAACGATGTCGTCCCCCCCCACCTCCTCATCGCAGCTGATGTACCGTATTTAAATGAACGGCAAGTGGCAATACAGTTTGGGTTCAGCGGTGTCGCAGGTTCTGCCATGTTGTAGCGCTGAATGCTGCAGACTGCCTCCTGATTTTTCCTCAGTGTTAACTCTCAAAACCTTTTCAATGATTGGGTATAGCTGCAAGGCAGAAGATGTTTGAATTCACAATTTCCCTTCTCCTTATTGAGTAGCCAGCAATAGCTAACGAACACCTCCTGCCCGAAGATTGTTTTAGACCCCTCTGCTTCTATTAGTGAAATCTGTTTCGTCAGACTCAATATCTGAGCGCCACGTGAAAGCCAGAAGTTGGACTGGTTGTCAGAGGCTATTCGTAACGCATGTTATTAAGAAGCATTTCATAGGGAGTGAAGCGCTTATAAGTTATATATCCATTTCCACTTCCGGCAATGACAACCTTGCGGAACCGAAGACCAAAAAAATAAAGAGTATAACTGTATAAAGTATAGTTATTTTGAATATTTGTAAAGATATAGAAACTTTTTTTTAGTTATCATTCGATTAAAAAAAATAAACTACATCAACACCTTTCGCTTTAAAGACAATGTGTGTGTGCATGTGTGTGTGCGTCTTATGTACAAACGTAAACATGAACTTCTCTCTCTTTCTGTCCTTTCAATCATGTGAGTCATACTATGGATTGTGAGACGGATAGTCAGTGTATGTGTGTGCATTGGCGAGTAGATTAGTGGCCAGGAAATGAGGCCATGTTTATGTCCAGTTGTTGCTGGAGTCGATGGTCACTCAGCGTTGATTCAAATTGACCAATCATTCCTCAGAGACGAGAGAAGTGTACACAGATTATTTTCACCCCAAGTTTGGCTGGATGTAAGAAAAGGAAAAAGATTGATTGAAGAATCGGAACATGTTATAGAAGTTCTTGAGGAATTGATTGGCAACAAGTGCTTCATACAGCTTGAAGAAGGGGAAATAGCCATCCCCTATATTACAGTAAGTCCTTCTTGGACTTCAATCAGCCAACATCATAAACTAAAGAAGTAAGAAAAGTTACATATTCTTTCAAGACCTGAATAATAACAAAGTAAATAAGAAAAAAAGTATTTTGAAGAGCAGACGTGGTTAGAAAAATATAAGGAAAAAAAGAGCCAGAGAGAGAGAGAGAGGGAGAGAAGGAACAATATTATGAATATACCTTCGTTGTGCATCGATCACGGTCGAGATGTCCTATTTAGCCCATTAGGACTAATACAATGTCTGTAGCTTATTACGTCTTTATTTGTAGTATTAAATATGGTGTATATGAAGTTGTAACATTGCCAAATATATCTCGAGACAAATGTATTGTACAAAGAGAGAAAATAGAGTTCTCTTTCCTTTCCAAAGGACGACGCCATTTTGACAAGCCAGAAATCGGGAAATGGGAAAGACTAGAAGGGCAATTACTCTGACTTGTCAAATAGAAAAATTCGCCAGATCCTCAGAAACTATATTAGTGAATGATGTTGTTGTTTTTGAAGCATTATTTTGTTCAATTCTTGACATTATTTGTGCAAAGGAAAGTTAGTTAATGTTGATGATTCTGATTCAACTCACTGAAGAGCTGAAGTTCCAAGCCTGTGCACGCTCTAGTAGTTTTATCCAGTTAAAGAAACCGGAAATCATGTCGTTTTATCTACAACAAATATATTTGAGCCATAGACATAAATAAATATAGACTGGAAAATAAGAGAGTTTTATGAAGGGAAAATTTGTGATTGGCAAATAAGTGCACTTTACTATACAGCATGAGCAGTATAAAAGTTAAGTATTCATATCTATTTCAGCCATAACCTATATAAGTTTTACAATATTTTCACTAGTGTTTTTTTTTATCTCTTAGCGTGACTGTATTGTCAATTAATCATAATGTTCATTTTTTGTTCTGAAACTGTTTTTTAATTTTAGCTTATTTGGACATTCTGCTGAAAAAATCCCTAATTTCACTAATTCAAAGTTAAGGACTGAATCCATTACTTCCTTTTTCCAGTCTAGATCTATATTTATTTATGCTATCATAACTATACTAATGATGCTATCTATGTTATTTTGTGAATGAAAATAGTGCGGATTTGGATACACCATTTTCCTTTCACACCATGCTGCGTAAATGAGGAGGCCATAGACATATATAGACTGGAAACAGGAAGTAATTTTATGTAACTTGAAAAAATGTATATCCATTGTATTCGGATTTCCGAAATCTGACAATTTTCACGATCTTCAGTCTTAGAGATTAAACAAAACTACACTGCCTCCTCATTTACGCAGCATGGTGTGAATGAAAAATGGTGTATCCAAATCCGCAATATTTTCATTCACAAAATAACATAGATAGCATAAATAAATATAGACTAGAAAAAGGAAGTAATGAATTCAGTCCTTAACTTTGAATTAGTGAAATTAGGGATTTTTTCAGCAGAATGTCCAAAGAAGCTAAAATTAAAAAACAGTTTCAGAACAAAAAATGAACATTATGATTAATTTACATTAGTCACGCTAAAAAAAACACTAATAAAAATATTGTAATACCTATATAGGTTATGGCTGAAATAGATATGAATACTTAACTTTTATACTGCTCATGCTGTATAGTAAAGCGCACTAATTTGCAAATCACAAATTTTCCCTTCATAAAAATCTCTTATTTTCCAGTCTATATTTATTTATGTCTATGGCTCAAATATATTTGTTTTTTTATTTGATTTTTTTTTTATAATTACGAAAATGAACGATCGGATAATGACTACTAATTCGAAGAATTTCTTTAGTGTTCTGTTTGTTCTATATGTAAATTGGTACGTTCAGACATTTAATTTTGGAATTAGTATATTCAATTATGGCTTTAGTACGAAACATCGAGTGACGCAGATTTCAACGTTATTGGGTAAAACTGCAATGACTTTCTTCCAAGCCAATAATAATTATAATAAGGCTTCACATCAAATCCGAAGATAAATGAGGAATCTACACCGCTCTACGCAATTAAAAGTGTAAACAATTTATTAAGCACTTAAAACGCAAACCTCCTGCTAAATCACAACGTCGACGTCTAGATCTATTTGTTTTCCTGAAAAGTTGTGAACATCTTTTCTTCTAGAAATTACAACAGAAAACGTATTAGATTATTATTATATCTCTTCAAAGCCGAAAACCTCCTGCTATTAGGGAAGAATAACGGCGAGCAACATGGCGGTTTTTTCGACGGAGAACTGAGAATCTAGTTGTAAGTCTAGAATCAAGACCTAGATCTAGACGTAGATTCCAGACTCGGCGTCCATATCTTTCTTTTCGGCCTACATTATAGCTAATTAAAGTTATACAATTAATCAAATTCTTATTTAAAAGGGATCACGTGATTAATTTGTAGAAACACTTGGAAACACTTGAGCGTATTCAGATAACCACGTGCTTGATTGATGTTCACTGTTTTAAACCTTCAACTACGGTGCGCAAAAAGTTGTGTCTATTCATTCATTCAAACGCGATAAAACTTGTTGCAAAGAAATGCTTTAGTGAACGGCTGTAAACCTGTGACGTAGGAGGTGTACTTTTTTTTTTTTCATTTCTTGCTGTGAGCCTAGTGACGTAGGGGGTGTCAAGTTTTTTTTCCTTTGCCGTCACTTTCATTCATAAATTTTCCATTTCATTCATAAAACCTTCAAACCAAAATTAAATTGAGACATTTTCATATCGAAATAACGGTCGAACTCGAGTTTTCCCGATGTGGCCAATGAGTTGAGATTTTTTTTCTCACTAATACGCACATACCTTGAAATTTTAAAGAAAATCGTTAGAGCCGTTTTCGAAATAAAATTTATATATATATATATAAATAAATAAATATATATATATACAAGAATTGCTCGCTTAAGAGTATAGGATTATTATCATACTAAAAATTGTTTTTTTTTTTGTTGTTGTTGTTTTATTAGGAATGAAATAAAATCAGTTATAGATAAGGGTCGGTACTAGAACTGACCAAATTGTTGTTTTCGTGTGTATGATAGTGAGAAATACAAAACTTGAAGAGAAAGTTGTTCAGATTGTTCCTTTGGGAGGAGAAGAAGCAAAAATATTTCATTCTTATGAGCTGCAACTGAAAGACCGTGCCAGTGTTTGTACCGCTGACAATGTCGCCAGTGAAAAGCCTCTGCTAACTTTCAAGGAAGATACAAAACACTTCCTCTATAACTTATGCAAACAGTGCCTGAAAATTCTTTTAAAGTAATAGAACTATGTCACCTAAATATATTTTTGTACAATAAAATGTTAACATGTTATCCCCATGTCTCATTTTAGTTTATTTTGAACGTAGATCAACACTCCTGCTATCTCCATTCAGACATTCATATGTTTGAACTGACAGACGAATGTCAGATAAAAAGTGAAAAAGCTTAATCAGTACACAATATTATTGTGTTACCGCATGGTTTCGCTTCTTAAAAATAAAATTTACTCCATTTTCATTTCACAATGTTGGTTCAAATATGGTCAATGAACTCAGGAATAATTTGAGTCATAATTGAAGTAAAATTTCTAACAAACCAATCATGACACCAATACATTTGTATGACAGTCAAAGGCCTGCATTGGTTCAAGATTTTAATATGACGATGACGAATTTCTCAACAGGTGAATGTTCGGTGGAATATTTGGTGAAACTTGAACATTTATTTTTAAACTTTCCTATTGAGAGCCAATTTCATTTCGTCTTTTTCCCACTGAAAACAAATTTTCAATAGTTCTTTTGTCAGGGCTAATGGAAGATGAAGAATAGAAGAAAATTGATGACATCATGGTCATCTAAAAATTGAATAATGGACTTTAAAAAAAAAATCAGATATTGACATTTTCTATGCGAAAAAACTATTAAGGACAAAGTAGAAAACAGCAAACTATAAAACTATTAAGGACAAAGTAGAAAAGACCAAACTATAAAACTATTAAGGACAAAGTAGAAAACACCAATCTGTGTGGACAGAGAGGGGAAGAACTTCAAGAAAATGTGGTCACAAATACAAGATGCCAAAAACACAGCTAGACAAGGTTTAGATTGGAACCCCCAAAGCACAAGAGGCAGAAGTTTTAGTTACAGTAACAGCTTACAGGTAAACAAGTGAGCATTCAGTTAAATGAAAAATGTACTGCACTTCTTTTTTTTTTTTTTAGATTTTTTGTCTCTTTTCTTTTGTCTCATTTTCTCTCTCTTTTTCTATCATTCCCCCCCCCTCCGACACAAACACCGTTACAACTCTTACGCGCATTCTTTCATATTTTTTTTTTTAAGTTTACTTACAATTGATAACTTTGACATAGATCTTTGAGTACACTATGAAAAAAAAAACAAGTTATCGAATTACAGATCTAACATTTTTAATCTCATGACTACTTCCCTAATACTAAAACCGCTTTAACACGGAGTAGTGTCAATACAATCTGGCTTCACACTGAGTTTAATCTTAAATGTAGCGTCGTGACCACTTTTGGGTCAGCGGGTTTGAGACTTGCAACATCTACACTCCAGGACTGAGCTGTTTCAACGGTCCTTGAGCTTATCGTTAATCTGATGTAATGTTCAGAAGAATGATTCTGACCCGCTGGGAGAACCGTAGATGCTTGATAGTAGAGCAGAACGGAGGCGGTAATACAATCTAACCAACTACGTCACAATGTTATGATCTCCTAAGAAGAGGATAAAAATCTTTGCATGAAGATGGAATGCTTGTGATGTGAGTGCTTGAGTTACTCTGTGTGTGTGTATGTGTTACATGTGTATTTGTATGTTAAAAAATGTGTATCAACTAGAAACAAAGCTAACAAGTTTGATATTCGATATTTATATCATTGTTGATCTCTGTCAGCGGTTGCATATTGTGATGAGATATTTGAGGGACTAAAGCGGGACACATTTCGATTATGAGGCTTACAAAATACAAGCTCTTCTCGGACGCTGCTTAGCAATGATGTTTTCATCAATCAAAATAGTAGGTATTTAAAAAAAAAACGGCATTTCTATTTCATTTAGTAATATTGTATCTCCCTCAAGCAGTGGCGATGATGGTCCGGTACTTTCATCCTTTAGCGAAGCTGTTGCTCTGACATCTTAGGGCGTACTTCATTGAGGCATGAATCTTCTTGTTCAGTTTGTCATGAGACTTTCATGAAAATCCAAGACCGGACACGAGAGAAAACGAAACGCCAAGAGTCAACCGAAAACATGATGACATCACTTAGTGAGAAGGCAGGAACACAGGAGCCAAAAAAGGATTCATAAGGAAAGACCGACAGATGGTAACTTTGAAGCTATTCACCAAAAGGCGTTGCGTAAAATCAAATTTCGAAATAAAAGCGTGATATTGAATGACTTTTTCGAAGAAAGCGAGACATTTGCCGTTCCGTCCGGACATTTGATAAAATGCGTGACGAAGCGGGACTATGCTGCCTAGTTCGGGAAGTCTGGTCACCACAAACATATAACAATAGAATTGTAGTGATGCCAAACTAGTTGAGTTTCGAAATTCTAATCAAACTTTTAAACCAATGTACCGTAAACATAGATTTAAAGTTATTTTATTTGTATTTCATCTTTAGTTTATTCTTGTATGTTGTACGTAGCAGAGGACAAACATCAATCTATCATAAGGACATGTTTTATTTTGTCCTCCAGGAACAAGTTTGAATAGGAAGTCCATTCTTCGGATACAAATACTTGTCAGCCACTACATGAAACATGCACTTCAATAAATAAATAATACGATCATGACATTTAATGGCATTTTGACTTTTTCCCAAGCGTGTATTAAGAGGATCTGAGTAAAGAACGTATTTCCAACAAAAACAAAATGTATTAAATAGATCTAAACCACAGATATACAACATCTCAGCCTTCAAACATAGATCAATTAAAATTATTTTAAAACAACTAATCACATTTCAAACATCCACATCATTCAGACTTTACACTCGCACATTAATCAGTCTTTATATAAACCAATCAGTCTTTATACGCATACACCAATCAGTCTTTATACACACCAATCAGTCTTTATACACACAACAATCCATCTTTATAAACACCAATCAGTCTTTATACACACCAATCAGTCCTTATACACACACCAATCAGTCTTTATATACACAACAATCAGTCTTTATTAGTTTATACACACAACAATCAGTCTTTATACACACAACAATTCGACTTTATACACACCAATCAGTCTTTATACATACACCAATCAATACACAATTACACTAATTAGCTTCCACCCACACACCAATCAGACTTGAGGTACTAGTCAATCGTGACACACACACACAAATCAAACTTCAAACGCAATTTTATATTTCTCTTACGCTCTCTCTCTCTCTCTCTATCTTTGTCTGTCTCTCTCTCTCTCTCTCTCTCTCTCTCTCTCTGTCAGTAGTAGAAGTACATATATTTTTGCAACACACAAATTATAAGAAAAGAACTAAAAAAAACAACTATTTATTTCTCTGTTGGACCAACATGCTATGTATTCGTCCAGTCATACTTGAATAGATTAATTCTAATTCTTCCAAGCGGCAAACTTCACAGCAACAAATCTTGTATCGCCTCCATCTCAGCCCTGTTCATGTAAACATCGGGGCATTCACGTGAAAGACTTTCCCCAACAAATAACTTTTTTTTTAAGAGGAAAAGTCAATTACTTTGTTGAAAGACAGGAACGACTACTTGTAATGGAAGGAAAAAGAAAATGTCTATCTCCCCTTGACGTTGTAGGCTACACTTACTGGCCTAATCGAACTTTCCTGAAAGAACTAGAGAAAGAGAAGGAGACCAGTGTCCACTGCATTACTGACCGTCGATAAGCTTCGGCTTTACGCCTGAGATTTGGGGCTAACAAAACACACTTATCTGATAGTGGACAGCGCTGGGCATTGGCACGTGCTTTGATTCTTGGCCGTTTCCTGTCCGGTAAAATAATGGTGTCGGTTAATTGAAGCGGACATCTTTTTACATTTGACCGGTAGACTGGCAGCATCGAGTTATGTTTCTCAGCGTCACTCGGACATACTGAGAGTGAGGCGAGTGTTAGGAGGAGAAACAGAGCAAGTCAGAGAGGGAGGGAGGAGATGGAGGGAATAGTGGACAATTGAACCATAATGTCGCGTGCTTTGAATGACGTAGCTCAGTCAATGTATTACAGTCTATCTTGTTGGTTCATATTTTAATGCAAGTTTTATGTTTAAGAGGGGTTAGGGTTAGGTCCTGAGGTCCTTGGTTCCAATTCCGGTGAGACTTGATTTTGAATTTCGGGATTTTCAGGGCGCCCCTGAGTCCACCCAACTCTAATGGGTACCTGACTTTAGTTGGGAAACTAGAGGCAGTTGGTCGTTGTGCTGGCCACATAAAACCCTGGTCGTTAACCGTGGGCCAAAGTAACAGATGACCTTAACATCATCTGCCCCATAGATCACAAGGTCTGAAGGGGGACACTTTACTTTATGTTTAAGAAGCATCAGAGCTTTTTTTTATGTGACTGTACGCACCGGTATGGCGTACCGGCATCTTTTTCAATGTGGGGAAAAATTACTTTTCTTGTATTTTAACTTTATTATTCATTTATTAGTAGTTAAAAGTTAGGCAATCCATCACTGAGTGCCGACACCTATTTTTTTACAAAAAAAGAAAAGTACTGTTTACAATGCATCATGTCCAGAAGAACAGCGACACAAACAAGGAAGAACTCTTGTGTTGACTTTAAGACTAATTTAGACTTAAAGACGTAAAGACAGAGAATGGTGCTAGAAGAGATTGATAATGAGTAATTCTAATGTAACTATTGTTCTCTTTACATGTATTACAATTTTGAAACACAAAAGTGGCAAATTATTCAGATATGTCCAAATTTCATCGGTATCTTTTTATTCTTGAATTACTTCAGAAGATTAGAAAGTGAGTTGAAAAAGTCGTTATAGTGAGAAACTCGCAGCAAAACATTCTTATAAATGATGACAATAAATAAACAAAATATACAAAATAATTTTATTACAAACAAAACTTATGTAAGTACATTTTAATGCTGCAATACTTTTTTCCCTTAATCCGTATCAAAATTGTTAATAAATTACCTTAATTACATTAACTGATTGGTTAATATTTTTTAATTGATTCATGTTTTGTTAAGGACAGTGAATAATTGTCCAAAGTTTGAACTGAATACGAGAATAGGAAGTGAGAGAAAGAACGTGTTCAAAGTGTGTACCAGTTTTAACCAGAATAACTGACAAGACAGACAGAATGAGTTGATATAAGCTTTGTTAGTGCCCTTGTCTAGCTCTTACTCTTTAAAGGCCTTATGGATTATTTCCCTTGTCGACATCAGGTGCATAGTGAGACCACGATGGTCTTGCTTTTATCTAAAGAGTGACTACCAAACTAAAAGTGAGCGTCTGTGTGTGTGTTTGAAAATGAGAAAGAGAAAGAGAGAGAGGGGAAACGTGCGAGAGAAAGGGTGGGAGCGCTTTCGGCAATGATTACATTCTCGACAAATTCAATCTTTCCCAACGGACAAAGAAAAAGACGCAAGTTGGCCAGAGTAAGGTGAGGAGGGTAGGAGCTAGGAGATTGCAGCTAGGAGGGTAGGGGTTAGGAAGGAACTATGGCTGGGAGGAGGTGTAATTGAGAAACCCTAGCGAATAAATAATGCATTTCCTTGGACAACTCCGGTACATTGAGAGTGGAGCTAAAGCGTTATTGTTTAGCTCAGCTAGAAATGTCCTGCAGGTCATAGACATCTTACACCTCATTACATTCAATGACATCTTACACCTCATTACATGTTGACAAAGAGTGAAAGACGTTCTGTCGGCAAGGAAATGACTAGTGTGTCTTCTGTGTCCCTGTGCTTAATAAAGTCCAGCACAAAGGACTACATGAGATACTTAAATTGCTTTCTAGCTAGAGAAAATAAAATATAGAGCACTAAGCAATGGCAAAGAATGATCAGAGTTGCCAGAAAAGTTGATTAGTAACCAGTCTAAAATATTGAGTTAATATATAAACTTTATATTAAATCATATCCCTTCTGTTAAAAAGATGAGTGTTTTAAACAGTGTCCTTTATTTGTAATATTTACACAGAGATACTTTAGAGCCTGATTCCACAACGCACGCGAAAGCTGATTTGCCTCATAGTGGCGCCTAAATGAAAACGGTCGTAAGATGATGCAGTTAGGCCGTATGGGTAGCAAACAGAACCCCCATGGGAGTGTCTAAGTGGTGCAAGAGCATTCCATTGCATTGAACGAGACTGTAAAGAGAGCTCCAACAATCTGTTCAACAATCCACACGCCGTTTCTCAAGGAACTGTTTCAAGAATGGCGATCCCCGCACGGCTTATCTGGTAGACAGAACGAATAAGGCGGGTGTCTCCGGTGTGCTCAGCCTTCGGCCACGTTTCTAGTCAGTGCATCCAATTCACTTCAAATAGTAGTACGAAACACTGAAATGAATCTCTTCCTGTCAGACACATTGTTCCACTAGACTGGTGAAAGAAAACTATGTTCTTACTTTGCTGGTCTAGAGTTTCAAAAGACTTAGGCTCCATTCGACCAGACAGTTTCAAATGGTTCCGTAAGGAGGCGTAATTATTGATGTTCTTGAGTTAGTTAGTATGTATCTTGGCTAATATTTTCTGAGTTTTGGATGATAGTCAGATTATCTTTGTTTTGTGCGAATTTCAATTATTTTATGGTACGTAATGAGCGATATTTATTATCGCTTGTATCTTGCTCTCCAGCAGTATTGTTTCTTTACTTACGTCCATACCTTCGATTTCTGAGTGAGATAGAATTCATTGAAGAATATCTTCCATTGGGTTTATAAATATTTATGCCAAGCAAAAACATTTTAATTAGAAAAAATATTTCTACATAAGTTTTTGAATCCTTATCAATGTTATCTTGTACTATTACCCAATGATATGTTTAAAAAAAAAGAGTGATCTTGTCAACAGTTCACTCAGGACACTGTAGTGACAGAAAATCAGCTCAAGTGACCGTCGTCCATCTGTAGCCCTGTCTAAAACCACAAGTATTCGTTTCTATGGTCAACACTTGACAGGCAAGCTGACAATCCAGGGGAGAGTACTCCCATGACGAGAGAGAAATCAAAACCCAATAGAGCAATGTCTGGAGTTAAGGAAATGTGTTTTAGAAGAGGAAATGTTTCACTCTAGTTGAGTCTTGAATCTGTCAGTGTGTTAGTCACTGCAGTAGCAATATTGGATTGCTAGGTCAGTGTCTAATCAACATCACCGTAAGTTTTATTTAGTGATTCAACTGGTGAAATGTAGGTAGAAGACTACATTGGTTGAAAAGATACAGAACAGTAATGCACTATTTGTTCTTTTGGCTCCAGCTCGACAATGGTTTTGTTGTCTAAATCATTTATCAGTGGCGTAGCTAGGAATTCGCTATCATTTTGGGGACCCGGTGGACTTGACCTCTTTGGTGGCCCCGGCATTTTGCGTACAATTTTTAATTTAATGTAAACAAAACACTCATTTGGGTTCCCCCCCTCAAGTGGGGCCGGGGGGATTTTCAAATTCTCCCCCTTCCCCCTCCTAGCTACGCCTTTGTCACTTATTTATTTTACTGGAGAGCACAATATATTTCATTGACTTTTAAATCATTTCATAAACAACAATTTGTTTATAATAATCTTCAACTAGTTTCTTTAACTTTAAATCTCCCTGATTAGCTTGTCTTAACATTCCTGAGTTCCTATAGGGTTCCTTCTGTCTCGCTAGACAATGCTTGCGCCCAGATGAGTCACTGGCTTTGGTTTCGTCTTGAGAAGGGGCAGAATCTGGAGTGACTGATCAAGCCCATCTAGAGGCGGCAAAGTTTGCCACAGTTCTTGTATATAAATGCATCTGTCCTAGGGCTGACCGAAATGGCAGCTTTCTTTTTCTTTCTCTTGACTGATGCAGCTTCGTTTCTTAAGTTCGCAGCGAAGTTCCTACCAGCACGTACTGTTACCACGCAGTCCAGTCTATCTCCTCCCACATACTTCGTTTGATGCCTGTGGTTCTCATTTCATTGCAGACATCTCTTGGTCTAGGGCTCCCTTGAAAGCTCAGCGTATAGGATGTCTTTAGGGATTCTTCCATCTGGCATGCTAGTGACATGTCCGAGAAAGCGTAGTCTTCTCTGTGTCACAAAACATAGATGCTGTGCATACTGGTCCGTTTCAAAATGTCCTGGTTTGTGACATGATTTCTCCAGGAGATGCACATTATGAGTCGCAGGCAGCGTGTGGCAGTGTGCTCAGAACACAGGCATTGTAGACTAGGATTTTGGTTGTCAAGTAGACAATTTGGTATTTTCCCTCACACGCTTTGAGAGTTTGCCATTGCTACAGAAGCCTTTCCTATTCTTTTTGTTAGCTCATTGTCTGAAGAATGTTGTTCCCAAGTATGTCAATTCCTGCACCACTGTAAGAGATAAGAAAAATAAAAATAATAACTTGCAAGTCCTGAGAGAAAATAACAAAGAGAAAAGTTTGCGACCCACACTCATTTAGATCTGTCCCATAGACATAAATAAATATAGACTGGACAATAAGAGAGTTTTATGAAGGGAAAATTTGTGATTTGCAAATTAGTGTA
This sequence comes from Biomphalaria straminea, assembly GCA_021533235.1. Taxonomy (NCBI): domain Eukaryota; kingdom Metazoa; phylum Mollusca; class Gastropoda; family Planorbidae; genus Biomphalaria; species Biomphalaria straminea. The sequence continues at coordinate 6,063,564 of JADKLZ010079391.1, forward strand.
TTTTACTATACAGCATGAGCAGTATAAAAGTTAAGTATTCATATCTATTTCAGCCATAACCTATATAAGTATTATAATATTTTCACTATTGTGTTTTTTTTTATCTCTTAGCGTGACTGTTATGTCAATTAATCATAATGTTCACTTTTTGTTCTGAAACTGATTTTTAATTTTAGCTTATTTATACATTCTGCTGAAAAAAATCCCTAATTTCACTAATTCAAAGTTAAGGACAGAATCCATTACTTCCTTTTTCCAGTCTATATTTATTTATGCTATCTATGTTATTTTGTGAATGAAAATAGTGCGGATTTGGATACACCATTTTTCTTTCACACCATGCTGCGTAAATGAGGAGGCAGTGTAGTTTTGTTTAATCTCTAAGACTGAAGATCGTGCGACTTGTCAGATTTCGGAAATCCGAATACAATGGATATACATTTTTTCAAGTTACATAAAATTACTTCCTGTTTCCAGTCTATATATGTCTATGATCTGTCCATATTTGTTTTAATAGCCAATTAGCCCTTACCCAACAGACTATTTGATTACACCTCTGACTGCGTGCCCTTAAACTTTTTCAATTCAATAATTCAATGACACTAGTTCAAAAGTATGTTACGTCCTTTTTGCCTATTGAAAACAGCGTCCAAACCCAATGGTAAACAACATTTCATGTGTTTATTTTTAAACCTAACAACCTTTTGATGTTTTCATTAACTGGAAGCGGCAAGTACTATTATTTGTACAAGAAAGGGAAGACCAGAGCTGACCCAGTGACCTACTTTGAAAGCCAGAGGAAATCAATATTTCAGAAAGTGTAGGGTTTTAATGTCGGTACTTCGATGAAGCGCTGGAAAGATATTGTGTTTCCCCATCCACTAATATACATCATATATTCAATAAAAACTCATAACATTAGATAATTATGGTATTGGTTGATAAGAAAAAAAAAAGACATGTATTGTAAACAATTTAGACATTAAACAATCGTGTACATCTTAAAGTCATTAAAATGATTTTTAAAAATATATAAAATATTGCTCTCCATTAGTTGAGAAAATCTGATCTAGATCTTCGTGTCTGGAATAGATAAAACCTTTCCCTATATTAGTAGACGTGGGACTCTATCAGAGAAAATTTACAACAAAATGTAAGTAATTACGTTAGAATTGCCAAGATAATAGAAACGTAGACAGATGGAAAGGAACTTTAAATAGTTCCGCCGGCAGAAAGTATTTACTAATGAGATTTGCCTGAAACGATTAAAAGAATAGTTTGAAATAGTTTCAAATCATTATCAAGTAAATACACCTTAGAATATTTAGTTACTTATCTATAGTCTGCAATATCAAATTGCATAATCAACGTAAGTAACATATTTAATTTAGCATATCAAATTACATACATTTCATCAACATTTTAATCAGCATATCAAGTTTTGTTCACTCAACAAGTTAAGATACAGTTTCATCAAGTTACATCAGAAGTATGAAAGATTCTTTAATTGCTGACCTACGTTGCCCCCGTATGGTCTGTGTACTACTCTCGTCTGCAACTCTGATCTACACACATAGTGCTTGCCCTTTGTACTAGGAGGTCATAAGGTCTGTCTGAAGTGAAATAGGTTGGGTTATTCTAAAAGAAAAACTTAGTCAACGCCTCCTGTTTTTTTTTTAAACTTGAACAAGCTGAAACAAATAATTGACACATTTCAAGACGGCCAAGAAACCAAGCTGATAAGAGGACTGAAAACAAGAGACAATAATTGACCCAACTAGATGATGTTACCAATTACTTCAGAAGACGTTAAAGGCCATTGAACTAAATCTGGGGCAAGCAAAAATGTCATGCACTTACAAAAACAAAATACTTTAGATTGTATTACATATTTGATAAACTGCAAATAATTTAATTTTCGAAATCAAAAGTTAACAAAGTTAGAATTTAATATTAGCCAATATTTTGTTTTAAAGTTCACCGGATGTCATAGGCCTACTAATTGCTATAAGAACCTAGAGTCATTTAACAGAGCAATGAGATCCTATACAATAAATTCAATAGTCAACGGCTATAACAGAAGCGGCAGTAGGCGTGATCTTATGTCAGCTCTCTCTAAGATCATCAAGTTATAATTAAATTTTATTAGATATTCAGCGCAGACTATTTAAAGGTGTACATCTTTGGGTTAAAATGTTCACTTTTTAACCTTTCCAGCGGATCTCTGGTTACTAGGTGAAAGATCCATACATTTTTTTTAAAGTTTTAGGTATTGGAAAATTTTATTCAATATCTTATTCATTGTCTATTTTAATAAACTTTTTTTAAAAAAGCAAAGATGTTTGTACATTTGGACCAATTAATGTCTAAATATTTCTTGTATTGCATTTATCTCACGTCTTCTGTAAGATGATGGCTTTGAGTGCTTACTGTCGATACTATCATGTGTTTCTGGAAAATAAATAAGTTTACTGTTTACAATCAGCGCACAGAAATGCAGTTTTCGGTGTTAAGTGTTTGTCAAAGCAATGAATTAGAGAGTTAATTTAGCCATTCTGTGACAGTATTATACTGGTGGCTGCTTTGCATCTTTTCAAAACATTTGTATGACTATGACTTCCACACTTTGTTGAGATGTTCTGGAACTCACTATTAATCTAAATTATTGTAAATATATTCTTACTCCTGAATAACATCAGTAGCTACTCCAAGAGGGACCTCATCTTACTTCCACATTTTGGGTTTAGTGTTCACACACATTCTTAATGCACGCCAAGCTCCAAGCTAAAGTCTACTAATGACATTACTCTAAGCTGAGAAGACTGCCCCATACACGATCTCTAAATGGATAGACGGTGTAGGATCTCATCAACCGATTTGTTTAGGAAATATCTTACGATATAGAAATGATGTCTACTTAGGATATAAATATAACACGATTTGCAATGTAATACTTCTTAAAGTAGAAACTAAGTGCTGAGGATAATGTCAACAAGCACCGAGGATAATGTTAACAAGTAAAGAGGGTTATAACAAATGCTGAGGGTAATGTAAACAAGTACAAAGGATAATTTAAACTAGTACTGGGGATAATGTAAACATTTACTCTGGATATTGTAAACAATAACTAATGATAATATAAACAAGTACCGAGGATAATTATAACAATCACTGAGGATAATGTTAACAAGTACTGAGAATAGTATAAACAAATACTGAGGATAATATAAACATGTGTTGAGTATAACGCAATAAGTAATGTGGATAATAAAAACTTATTAAAATTAGTATTAATATTAGTTGTTTTTTTCATTCATGATTCATATATTTCATTCTTGTTGTTGTTGTTTCAATCAAAGTTGTTGTTGTTGCTGTTCCTTATGTTAAAGAATATATTGATACTGTTAAACATCTAAACTCACCACCTCACCCCGCATCACTTGTTACTAGGATGTTCAAGCTTAGATTCAAGGTTTGCATTGCCAGAACAGAGTCAGTTAAAAGACTATTAGTTTAGCTTCAGTCAGCATCTTAGTCCATGTCTCTATAATAATAATAATAATAATAGGCTTGTCTTCGAGTCCGAAGATTAGTGAGGAATACAGTGTTTCCCGTGGCTGTGCAGTCCCAGCTGTGACCTACATACTTTGCCACATCCAGGGCAAGCAAAACCATTGTCCGCAGGTGGTCGGTTTAGATTTTCTTTTCGTCGTCTGCGTTTGTCCTCGGCGGCAGATTTTCTTTTGGTCTCAAATGTGTATCCCGCGGCCTTTGTGAGTGACCTCCAGCTGTCTCGTTCCGACGCCGCATGCAGCCAGGTGCTCTCCTCTATGTCAGCCATGGAAAGTTGACGCCTAAGCTGGTCTTTGAAGCGTTTCCGTGGGGCGCCTCTGTTACGTCGGCCACCTTTTAGCTCACCAAAAAAGACTGCCTTTGGCATACGTTCGTCTCTCATTATGCTGAGCATAATAGACATACCTAATAGACATACATACTAATTGATATACATTATAGACATTTTTTAAATCCAGATTGCAAATATAAACTTGTATTCAAATTTAAAATTGATATCAAGATTTTTAACTGAAATGTTATATAACATATTTACATATATATATAACCTTTAATAAAACGTTGATTTTTTAGGGAGTCTTTTATTGTCGAAAAGCAATTGAAATGATTAATAGCACAATTTAAGAATGCATCGACCGTCAAATCACAAGATCCCTTCAGCAATTTCATTGGTTAAAATAGTAACATTATGTTTTTTAGCGGCCCCCGAAAGGGGAAAAGACGCTATTAGTTTTGTGTGGCCTGTCTGTCCGTCTGTCTGTCTGTCTGTCTGTCTGTCTGTCCGTCCGTCCGTCCGTCCCGTTTAGTGCTCAGAAAGTAGAAGAGAAAATGAAAATCTGACATCACGATAATATAGAGCATTCAAAGTTCTGATGCAACGGCTACTTTTTTTTTTCTAAAAGCTCAAAATCTAATTTTTTAAAATATTTTATGCAAACAGTATTTAAAGAGAAAAAACCTAATTAGTATGCTATATAAATGAAACCTACTTTAAGACAATTAATAATCTAATATACTGCATAAGATTTCACATTTTCTTTTGTTCCAACATACGAGTAACATACCAGTATTTACTCGTAAAGTAATCAACTCATAAAAGAGGTGTGGCAGTTGCCTTGAACATCGGCTTTACAAGGCTAACGTTGAGAGATCAAAGCACGGAAGATGTATATTTTGACCGCTGGGGCACTAAATAAGATCTGTTGTTTATTTTAAATGAACTTTTAGCAGCGACAAAGAGAGTTTGTGTGATACACAAACTCAGAGGCGGCCCCCGTTGAGAGATCAAAGCAAGGAAGATATATATTTTTGTCGTTTATCTTTGATATACTTTTTTTTAA